>MJUU01044253.1:5230-18358 GCA_002080025.1 Modiolus philippinarum | reverse complement strand
AGTCCAAAAGGCGAAGCGTCACATGCTAATCTCACAGGAAGCTTCGGATCATAGTGTGTTAACACTTGGTCAGACGTTTCCAGTCTCTTAATGTTCTCAAAAGCGGTGTCACATTTACTAGTCCAGTTCCATTTTTGCTTCTTCTCCAAGATCTCATTTAATGGACGTGCTTCAGTCGCTAAATTTGGCAAAAATTTACCATAATACTGCACTAAACCCAAGAACGAACGAAGCTGAGTAACATTTTCAGGCTTTTTCACTTTCAAAATTGCATCAACTTTGTCCTGTGATTTTTTCAGTCCCTCTGATCCAATTTCATGACCGCAATAAGTTATATTGTCCTTGAAGAAATAACACTTGTCAAGGTTAGCACGAAGTCCAAATTGCTGAAGTCTACTAAGTACATTGTTCAGATTTCTCAAATGTTCTTGTTCAGTCTTACCGGTCACAATCATATCATCCAAAATACATTGCACTCCATCTAATCCCTGCAAAATCTGATCTATGGTACGCTGCCAAATAGCAGGTGAACTCGCCACTCCAAACGATAGACGTGTATACTAATATAAACCTTTGTGAGTGTTAATAGTAAGCAATTTCATAGAATCTTCGTCCATCAGCAACTGTAAATAGGCTAAGCGTAAGTCTATTTTTCTGAACTTTTGCCCAACTAAATTTGCAAAGATATCGTCGATTTTTGGCATCGGATACTGGTCTACTTGAAGATACCGGTTCAATGTCACTTTAAAATCGCCACATATTCGGACACCACCGTTCTTCTTCAGAACGAGAACAATCGGGCTTGCCCATTCACTCACTTGAACTTGCTTCAGTATGTTATGCTTTTCAAGTTTGTCTAACTCTTGCTCAACCTTAGGTTTTAATGCAAATGCAACTGGTCTTGCTTTCATTAATTTCGGTATCGGGTCGGGTTTAAGGTGCAACTTCCCTTTAATTCCCTTGACACAACCTATTTCCTCTTTGAATACTTCCTCATGACGTGTTATTATATCCTTTAAGGTGAGATCACATTTTGATTCATCACTCACTGAATTTAGTGATTTAATCATTCTCCAATCTAATCGGATGCTTTTCAGCCACTCTCTACCGAATAAAGCTGGACCACCACGCTTAACCACATATAAATCCAAATTTGCACATTGATCATTGAATTGCACTTGAACTTGCATAACTCCCAAAGATTGCAACTTTTCACCAGAATACGGTTTCAGAACTAACGATGATTTATGAAGCTTTTCTCCTTTAAAATATTTCATATAATCCACTTCTGAAATTACAGAAATGCTACTGCCGGTGTCTAATTCCATAGGAATAATATTTCCATTGACACACGGTTTATCCAAATAGAATCATTTTCATGCGAATTAACACTGTAAATCCCAATATCATCTTTTTCATCATGATTGACGGCATGTACACGCTGATTTCTATTTTGCGGCTTATTACTGCTTTGTCTTCCTGAACGACATGCTGCACGACTATGTCCTTTACGGTGACAATGGTTACAAATACTGATCTTAAATCTGCATTTATCTGCCAAATAATCTGTTCTATTACAACGGTAACAGGATTTCGGCGCTTGCGGTGGTAGTGGACGTCCTTGATTTCTTTTTCTACGGTCACCCCACTCATTATGAACGGAAGTGTAACTCTGAATATTCCGCAATTCTATTTCATCTTTAGTTGCAGTTTCCATAGCCACAGCAATTTCTAACGATTTATGAAGTGTAAGGTCTCTGGTTGTCAAAAGCTTCTTTTGAATCTGGTCGTTACGTAATCCATAAACAAATCTATCACGTAAGGTGTCATTTAAATTTTGTCCAAATTCGCAAAATTCTGTCAACTTACTGAGTTCTGCAATAGTTGCAATGACACTTTCACATTCATGCTGGTTCCTTTTGTGAAATCGGAAACGTTCAGCAATTGCAATTGGCTTTGCCGTTAAGTGATCTCTAAGTAAAATCACTAGTGTATTATAATCCTTTTCTTTAGGCTTATTTGGAGCTGTCAAGTTTCTCAGTAATGTGTAAGTTTTACCACCAAGCAGTGTCAATAAAGCCGGTTCTTTCTTTTCCTGAGCAATGTTATTAACTTCGAAATATTGTTCAAGGTGTTCAGTGTAACTAGTCCAAGTTTCAACAGAGTCATCGAACCAATACCAATAATCCCAACAAAATGTTGTGCTTGATCTTCATGCATTTTCAAAATTTAACCAAGAAAAACTCGCAGATTAAAATTCATCGGAATGTTCTCAGAATTAAAATTGTCGCCAATGTTATGTAAGGTTTATAGCCATACAGCTCATTAAAATTATTGCAGTTTGGGGTAACATATGAGCTATGGTCTCATGTTCATTTACTCCATATCCTTTCGTAAAATATTTATAATAACCTAAGAAACAAGCTTTTACTTCAACTACATATTTAATACTGAAGAACTGTGTGTATAACAAACAAACCATATGTTAAAAGATCAATTACAAAGATTCTGACAGTTTCATTTACTGTAGTAAATATGCCCTTAATATTTGTTACAAAACAGATGATGGTTTTCCAGTCTATAAGTTCGTTGAACTTTTAATGTTAGATAACAGAAAGTAAAAAAACAACATGGGTTACATTTGTCCCTTCTTTGCTTTACCATTATTTTTCTTTAGACTGTACTCATGTAGTGAATAGAATAGTTAAATACCGCACAAAGTTCCCAAAACGCAACAATTCCCATATTTTGTTTAAATCATGACACTTAATTGAGCCTTATTTTGAACACATCTTAATAAAACTTACAGCAAAGGAATTATTGGTTTCACAAGTAAAGTTGAAAAATATAGTTTCAGTTCAAAATTTACATTTTGTTTGATTCAAAATTTGAAGACAGTAGTTATTCTCAAGTCATCTTTTAACTTCTATCAATTCAAAATCCATATACAATGTATAACTTAGATTAATCTACCATTCTACAGTTCAAGATTGAAATTACAGATTTTGATTTTATTTTGCAATCATAAATTAAGTACATGTACACATAAAATAAAAGAAAATGGGACACGAATGCCCCCGCCAGATAGATATCAGCGAACAGGAAGTACATGCGTGCAGACTTGAAATGGGGAGACACGGTACAACTCATCATACCAAAGCTTCAGACCAAATTTCAAATCATTCCTTTATGCACGAGCTGTGAAATCCTTGACGAAATATCAGACGGATTGACGGACAAGGGTGAAACTTAATACCCCGTCGCCTAACGGCGGGGGAATAAATATGCGTATATCTCCATGCACCAGATATCAGGTCTCCTTATTTCAAAAATTATTCTCTTTTTTCCGACTAACGTCACTATCTGGTTCGATGTTTGGAATTGTGTGGTATTTTTAGAAAATATATTGAGAATTAAATAAAACACAATCGGAAGTGCAAGAAAAAAAAACCCAAACAAACAATAACAAAAAACCGTAGACAACCAAATAAGGACTAAATCACATTGAACTCAGCAAGCTTGGTCCGTGACAATAAATCTTAACCATGAGTGTCTCAAAGAATAACTGCTGTTAGACATTTTATCCTTTATAGCTCTTAATTAATCAAATAATCAAGTTTATTTCAAGCAATAAACATAAAGGTTTGAATACAGCCGCTGATATAGTTAATATTGGTTAATTGATTGGAGTTTAACGCCATCTTCAGCACCATTTCAGCTATATTATGGCGAGAACTGTTAAGTATGTTGACAATATTATAAATATATGGAAATATCAACATAATATTGTTAAAATTTCGGTTAATTAATATACTTAAGTGTCACAATACGTGTCAAAATAAATTTGTGGCTCACTCTATTTTACATCCCTTTGGTCTCCCACAGAGATGGCGTGGGCAATGTTATCTGTCTGTAATATCTGTGCATTCGAAGAACAGCCAAATCCCTCGGTGGGAAGGCAATCTCGATATTCATTTCTCTAATTCTAACCCCGTTGGGTTCCTACGATAGACCGAAATATCAACATAAGATATAGTTAAAGACTAATATAATATGCAACGTTCATGCATATATGATTAATATCAATGTGTTGATCTAAATTGAATTCCAATTAATAACAAGTACAAATGTAATTAAAGCTTTTTTATCTACTAAAACTCTGAACACGATCATAATCTAGAATTAAGTTCATTCATATCAAAGAGTAAATCAATGCAAAACTTATAAGATATTGTCAAGTCACGTAATGCTGTATAATTCACATAATTATGCTAATGATTGCTGTAAAGGAGAGTTGTAATTGTTGGTATAGCATTATAATACAGTATGTCGCCAATTAAATTGCTGTTCTGTTTTGGACTCATTCCAATAGTTCTTATGGCTGAAGACTCTAAGGGTAAGTGTCGGAATGTAATACGAATGAAATAAGTATTGTTTTACAAACGGTCCTCCTAGCGCACCCCGGGTAAAAATAGGCGTTAGTACCTTTTATTTCAATATATCAATATAATAACCAGCTCTTGTTTTTTATTTTTTGTTTTTGGTGTTTTTTTTTGCGGGGGGTGGTGAGTTTTTAGCCAGTTTGGAAATACTTTCATATAGTCAATAAGATTTATTGAGTAATTTAAGGCACGTTATTAATTTTGAGTTGAAGGGTGGACAACGTATTTTTACAGCTGACAACAGACAATTTAAGCTTAAGTCATCATTTGGTGGATCCAAACAGAAAACCAGAAAAAGAAAGTAAATCAAAATAGTTTATTTCTTGATAAAATGGTAATATTATACCTCAGCTAAATGTACAATGATTACAAAATACCATGATTGAAATAGCAGAAAAAATGTAAGGGAGGACGAAAGAATGTCAAACTTTCTGACAAATATGGTTCTTCCTTTAACAAGAAAAAAAAACAAATACGGATCATCAGTTACATGTGAGGCATAAACTTTGAAATAAGGAAATGATGACTCCCGCAGCCTAAAATATATAATTGTGAAAGCTTATCAATCGCTTTATAAAGTTAGTATTCATGCAAAAAAAAGTGGACTGTCCTTAAAAGAAAGTAAGTGTTTGATCAAGAAATTGTATTTGATTTTCACATAGTACGAGGGTTGTCCCTATAGTTTTAGGACGGTCTCTGTTTAAACAGAAATTTATATCAGAATGTAATGAAACAAGGCTAAGAATACTTGAATGATTTAATGAGTCTATCTCCAAAATTTCATCAGATTATAAGGATTTACAATTATATTTCCATCATTTTAAAATACTATAACACCTTTCCAGCGGAGCTTCGACACATGTTTAAATGACGTCAATGTTAATTTTTCTTGATGTAGTCTCCATTCAACTCAACACATTTCTTGCAATTTTTTAACAAGCCATCGAATATTTTTTTTACATATTGTTCATTTTTCTTACATAAAATTAGCATGATTATGTTCATCGCTGCAAACCTAAGATCGGGTAAGTCTTCAAACTTCTGTCTACGGAGAAATGATTTGATATATGGATATACGGCAAAATCCATTGGTGCAAGGTCATTGTTTGACACACTGAAATCGAGAATCGATCTCTTACTTGAGTTTGAGATGTATGCACAGGGGCATTGTATTGATGTAGGATTTCATTGTCTAAACTATCAGCCAAATAAGGTCGTTACTATTGATGTTTTTCCGATGTTCACACTAAACTTTATAATAGCTCTCTGCTCCACCTTAGCCAAAAACGTTTCATCATTCAGAAGTGCAATTCCGGTCTGACAGACTTCAAAACCCGAAATGTCTGCCATATCAAGACTTAAATTTTTGTAATTTGACACATGTAAAGTCTTTTCTATTGTCTACATCATAGTATAATTATCGGGAAATTTTTTGCGGGATTTTTTGCGAAAACATAAAAAAAAATTAAAAACGGTATTTTGCGCGATATAATGTATTTGTGTCAAGCTCCAGGTCCATATCTCAGGTTCAAATATAAAGTTATTATTTCCATATCAAAGGAAAAATCACAGAGTAACATATATATGGTAATCAGATTTTTGCTGCAGATCGCAAATACCATAAAAAGATAGACACAAGACGTTGTTTTTGTTTTTATAAGTGCTTGTACTAAAACTTTTGGGACAACCCGAGGGTTGTCCCTAAAGTTTTAGGACGGTCTCTGTTAAAACAGAAATTTATATCAGAATGTAATGAAACAAGGCTAAGAATAATTAAATGATTTAATGAGTCTATCTCCAAAATTTCATCAGATTATAAGGATTTACAATTATATTTCCATCATTTTAAAATACTATAGCAACTTTCCAGCGGGGCTTCGACACATGTTTAAGTGACGTCAATGTTAATTTTTCTTGATGTAGTCTCCATTCAACTCAACACATTTCTTGCAATTTTTTGACAAGTCATCGAATATTTTTTTTTACATATTGTTCATTTTTCTTACGTGAAATTATCATGATTATGTTCATCACTGCAAACCTAAGATCGGGTAAGTCTCTTCAAACTTCTTCTGCCTACGGAGAAATGATTTGATATATGGATATACGGCAAAATCCATTGGTGCAAGGTCATTGTTTGACACACTGAAATCGAGTAAATCGATCTCTAACTTGAGTTTGTTTGAGATGTATGCACAGGGGCATTGTATTGATGTAGGATTTCATTGTCTAAACTATCAGCCAAATAAGGTCGTTACTATTGATGTTTTTTCCGATGTTCACACTAAACTTTATAATAGCTCTCTGCTCCACCTTAGCCAAAAACGTTTCATCATTCAGAAGTGCAATTCCGGTCTGACAGACTTCAAAACCCGAAATGTCTGCCATATCAAGACTTAAATTTTTGAAATTTGACACATGTAAAGTCTTTTCTATTGTCTACATCATAGTATAATTATCGGGAAATTTTTTGCGGGATTTTTTGCGAAAACATAAAAAAAATTAAAAACGGTATTTTGCGCGATATAATGTATTTGTGTCAAGCTCCAGGTCCATATCTCAGGTTCAAATATAAAGTTATTATTTCCATATCAAACAATGTCAAAGGAAAAATCACAGAGTAACATATATATGTTAATCAGATTTTAGCTGCAGATCGCAAATACCATAAAAAGATAGACACAAGACGTTGTTTTTGTTTTTATAAGTGCTTGTCCTAAAACTTTTGGGACAACCCTCGTACTTTTGAGCACTGAGTGTATACATTTGTCCTACAGGTATCTGCCGCAAACGTTTTGGTATAAATTGACAGTTGACATCGTTTCATCTTATTTGTCGCTGGGAAAGGGGTGTCGAGGGAAAATGCCCCCGAGGGAACCCCGGGGTATAGAAATAGGACCTAGTATCTCCGGCTTACGGGGTATGACCCCTCCTAAACGGGGCTGACCCGAGGGAACCCCGGGGTATAGAAATAGGACCCATTCCGTGGTTGTGCGGGATTAATAAATACACAACCTATCTTTCGGATGGGATGTAAACTCAGGTCCATGTGTTGGAAGAAATGCCACGCTTCCTGCACGTTAAAGAACCCATGAAGCAAGCTCTTTTTGAGTGGTCCGTAGGTGATCGGCTACAGGGCTAAATTCACCGCCCCTTTCGATTTCACCCTACTTTTCCAGTGGCAGTCAGAATTTCCTGTCCCATTACTCTTTCCATACCCCAAAGTGATTATTTATTAACAAACATGTTCTCGTCTTGGTATAGCTGAAATATTGCTCAGTAGACATTAAACAATATTTAATCAATCAATCAATCGAGGGGAAATGAGCTTACTCTCATTCTTTTTCTGTTTTTTTTTTTGTTTTTGGTAGTTGCTAATATGTTTGAGTTTTGTCTTTCATTTTTGATTAAGGATGTTTGCTGGTCATGTTTTTGTATTTCTGTCAGATTTTCGGAATTCTCCGGTTTTATCCATTTATAAGCTCAATAATGTTTTGCCCGGTGACCCCTTAATTTTTATCCTTATTTCATTTTATTTGTCTTTGGGAGCATTCTGACAAAATTTTATTCAATTGGTGTTATTTTGCCACATTCAAAATTGGATAAACATTGGTCATGTTAAACCTATGAAAAATACAGAGGAGTTCAGTTTCCCGCCATTTTTTTAAACACTTAAATCTCAAAAATTACATCGGTAACCTATCAATTTCTTTGGCTTAATTTACTTCTTTTTCAATTTTTAAACAAAAAATCAAACTCAATTGAAAGTCTTGTTATTTTAAAATTGACCAGCGAACATCCTTAAGGGAGATTTTGTAATTAGAATTAAAATTATGACCTTTTGTTTTGAAGAACTTTGCTCACAGAACAACATGAGCAAAACATTTTGAAAATCCATTTAAGTTTTTTTTTAGACATAACACGTCAAAATTTTGGTGGGAAACAGTTTTCTCTAGAGTTTTAAGCCAATTTCCATTACCTTTTTATATATAATTGGAAGTATATAAATTTTGTACATTGTCTATTTTATGCATTTTAAAGTGACCTGTGAACAAGAAAATGTGATACATGTGCAAAAAAAATATAACCCTGTATAAATTGATAAAACCCGAGGATATCGAATGCTTCTGAAATCTGACGTTCATACTCCCTTAAGATTGTCTTTGTTATTTAATGTAGAATGTTATCTTTTTGTGTAAACAACTTGCATTTGAAAATTTTCCCTCTGTGTCTTAAGAGTATCCACGATGTATATGGCCATGTTTATGGAGAGAATACGGTACATGGTACATCAACAATGAAGCAACTTGGATATCTATATCGCCATGGTCCTATATTTACACAAACACTTCCAGGCCAAAAGGTCAACAGTCAACCGTTTGCAGATGTCATGAGCGTGATGGAGACTTTTTCTTATTGCGGTAAATCAATAAATAAAAAAATTAAACATCCTTTTAACAGTCGATTTTTGTACACGTATAAGAAATAATTCAGATAGTAATAAATGGAAAAAAGAGAACATTTGCTATCATTTCAAATATGAGAGAGAAAAAAACCTATTGTGAAAGAACAATTGTTCGTGGGGGTTCCAATTTTCGTGGATATCGTGGTTCGGTAGAACCAAGAAATTAAGTTCCCAACGAAATGCATTTTTTCCATTGAGTTGTAATGCACAAAACTCGAAACCACGAATACATGTTATCACGAAATAGTGTTATTTATGAAAACCACGAAAATTGGTGTCCAAAAATAAAAGGACCTCCACACAACTTGTGTTTTAGCTGTTGTTGCAACGATCTCTGAAAACAGCCATAACCAGCGCTAACGTGTTTTTGAACAATGAGTTTAAACAAACTAATGACTATTGTGCAACTTTATAATCATGAAAATACATGTGTGTAAGAAAAATTTTCAGTGAAATTTTTATGAGAAAAAGAATTGTACATGACGTCAGCATATTAAAGTAGAATATTATTAGTAGAGCGGTGAGAATTAGAAAAATCGCTTAGTTTAGAAGTTTAAATGACCCAAAAGCCTAATGGAATTTTATTGTTTCATATGAAAGGTTGAATTGTTGGCTAACAGAGGGTTATGTCGTAAACATTGAAAACTGGTGCAAACTGTATGAAATTTTGGGTCAAAAGTGTCACCTTGTTGAACTCCAATTTGGACCAAGTCCAAGTAAATGAATCAAAATCGTTCAAAATTTAATAAAAAGTCATTGAAAACTTTGTAATGCTTTGATATAAAGATTACTCCGTCAAATGCAATAACTAGATATAGACATTTGGTAACAAAAATGGCGTCATGTGCATCGTTTTTAGAATAATCGCCAAAAATAGATATTTTCAAGTTTGTAGTATTTTTTCAAAAAAAAATTGTTTTTGGGCTTAGCATGTGATCAAAACAATCATGAAAGCATTGCTATAAATACGTTAATGTTTTTTGTTGCATAAGCTATCCAAAGAAAATCAATTATCGATACCATAACTGAAGACTGTCACTTGCTATTTTTTTCAAAGTTATTGCCAAGTTACAAATACATTTTAAGTTGTCAAATACCATTTTTTTTTCAAGAAGAAATGTTATAATGTCATCATATCACAATAGGGAATACTTTTCATACTTAGATATCTAAAGTACAAGGGAGATAAATTAATGTAAAATGGTAAAATCGAACATAAATTGATTACAATTTACGAGTTGGAAATAGTATTTTTAAGGATATATATAAGACATAATTTACTAACAAAATATGAAGACAAATCAAAACTAAACGGATGAAACAACAAAAACTTTTGAAATACGCAGGTAAGTTAGGCAGTTTTGTGGGGAGATAACTCTGCATGTTTTTTTACGTCATGGTGTGACGCATAGCAACGAGCAAGTCGGCGTTTAGTGGAAATTTTTATGTTCTTGCTTTATTTTCTCCTAAAATGAAGCATAACTATAACTGATATTTGTTCACTGTGTCGTAGAAATAATAAAAACACTTATTTTTATGACAAATTATGAGAAAATTGCGATTATTGTGCCGTTGCGAAGATAGCGATAAGCTCCGCCCATTTTCCATATAAGGAGAATCAGCGTCAAAGTGAAGCTTTCATCTGGCAAGCCATGTGTGTAAACTATTCATGCAGGTGATTCCCTGAAAATTTGTCGATGAAAAGGTAAGATTAGTTTTAAAGTATTTAAAACTGTCAATCGAGGTAACGATACAATGCAGATACGCCTCTGAGAAGTACATATGGATGAGGGACAGTCCGCAATTCACCACTCTTCCTTGTCACATATCACCTGTGGTTCGAGTTAATTTTGTAGCGAATACACGTTCTGTCTCACTCAAGGTATTCGACATTTACCCTCTCTTCTTGATCACAAACCGTTTTCTTCAATGGTTCTTCAATCAGGCACCCCTCCTTTTTCATTCCTATATGTGTAATGTAGCAACCCCCCCCCCCCCCCCCCCCCCCCCNCCCCCCCATCAACCCATAGCAGACTCATTTTCTGGTAAATTTACAAATACTAAAACAGGTTTTTCATACAACGTAACAGAGATAGAATCCAATTCATTTTGTACCAATTCCACTTCAAACCTCCCATTGTCGGCCTCAATCCTTCTTGGACCACAGGGGCCGGTAACATACGATATTGATAGACCGGGTCCCATATATATGTAAAAGAAGGAGCTCCTTCTTATGCATATATATGGGGCCCAGTCTATCAATATCGTATGTTACCGGCCCCTGTCTCTCGGACTGTCATACATTGGTGCCTTCGTGCTGATTATCGTTCACTTAATCGTTCACTTTTCACAATCGTTCACTTTTGGTTTCTTCATATTGTTCTTGAATGCAAACTTGCCATTTTTTTTACTTCACAAATTCTCAAAATTTTTCAAGCAAAGGCCATATGATCCTCACCCGACCTGATTTTTTTTTGCCTGCTTAAAAAAAATTTATTCTGATTTTGTGTCATTTTGGGTAAATTTCTTTTAAATAACAAAATAACGAAGTTATTTATTGTATATTTTGCATATGTGCATTTCGATAACTGATGTCTCTTCAGTGCAGATCAAATCAAAACAATTTGAAGTCCATAACTGAAATACATATAAAAGCTTACAGAGAAAATGACAGATTTTTAAACCAAAATTTGATAAAAGATATGAAATAAAATTTGCCCACCCGCCAAAATTTCGGGAAAATATGGATGAGAATAAGAATTATTTTATTATGACTAGATTCAGATTGTTTTATCCCATGTGTATGCTTTTTAAAATATAGCATAAATGGCAGGGCTGTACATCCAGTCTAAATAAGTTTTATATAGGAAATCAGTTTTCAGAGAGGCAAGTTTTAGGGAGTTCCCACTGTATCTGGAAGCCAAGCTCTAGTTTAAGTTGTTGATTTTTATTTATTTTTTTTTTTCATAACATTTTAATAGGCCATAATAGCATTGCTAGAATTTTGTTAGTTTGAGTTATAGCCATTTATTGTAAATGTGTTTAAACTATTTAAAATATTGTCAATTGTCTAATAATTAAAAATATCCTAGATTATCGTCCCAACCTGCCTCAAAAATTATTTTTTTAAGTTAAGGCCGATTTGGGTAAATTTTTTTAAATATATGACAGCATTTTTCACAAAATTTGTTAGAAATAAATTAAAATTTGTCCGCCTGCCCAAAATTTTGAGAAATTTGATGGGAAGCTTGGAATTATTCAGTATGGCCTCATTTGGATGCGCTTGTAGTATAATAAGCAAAATGCTTGGTCGGTTGAATATCCCATGACCAAACCCCATCCCCTGAATTCTTAATTCCGAGTTATGTATATCTTGTTTTCAGGGGAATTTTAATTTGTATATAGGTATAAGTTATGGACCAAATTCGTTTTATAGAGGAATTCAGTTGTCAGAGGGGCCAGTTTTTGGAAGTTCCGCTTTTAGTAATGTAAGGCCGTTTTTGTCTCGCCCGCGACGAAAGTCGCGAAAGCGAGACATATGCGTGAAAAATTTTTTGACGACGGCGATGGTGTTAACTTTTACTGAATGCAGGATATTTTGAAAACCCTTTGATGTAGGAACATCATATTTGGTCCAGTGGTAGTACTGATCAAGTGCTACCTGACGGACATAACGTTAAGTTTTTCTGCTTAAGTCAATTTCTCAATAACAAGAAGTGGTAGGTTAATAATATTTGGTATGTAGGTTGGTCTAGGGTAGTACATGTCAGTCTGGCAGGTGACTTTTGTCCTTGACCTCAATTTCACGGTCTAGTGGCCATGTTAAGTTTTTCTGCTTAAGTCCATTTCTCAATAATTAGAAGTGGTAGGTTGATAATATTTGGTATGTAGGTTGGTCTTGGGTAGTACATGTCAGTCTGACAGGCGACTTTTGTCCTTGACCTCAATTTCACGGTCTAGAGGTCACGTTAAGTTTTTCTGCTTAAGTCTATTTCTCAATAACTAGAAGCGGTAGGTTGATAATATTTGGTATGTAGGTTGGTCTATGGTAGTACATGTCAGTCTGGCAGGTGACTTTTGTCCTTGACCTCAATTTCACGGTCTAGTGGCCACGTTAAGTTTTTCTGCTTAAGTCCATTTCTCAATAACTAGAAGTGGTAGGTTGGTAATATTTGGTATGTAGGTTGGTCTTGGGTACTACATGTCAGTCTGCCACGTGAA
>MJUU01044248.1:19359-31236 GCA_002080025.1 Modiolus philippinarum | reverse complement strand
CAGAAAAGATTCATTCTCCGGTCGTCGATGTTATTTATTTCACGAAACACTGAGTCTTCTCTTAAATTAGTATGAGATAAAAATTAATCATTAGCTTTTTTTTTCTGAAGTTATACATAGTTTGGTCATGCTTTCGTTGTTAAGTTTAGAAATTATTCGATTCTAGTTGTACTGAACGAATACATGTGTATTCCACAACATTAATGCAAATTTACTTCGACTGGATTTCTAAGGAAAACCTGAATTTTTAGTCTGCTTTTAATTTGACAATACAAATGATTCTTCACTCACTCAGTATCACCTCTTGTACCATAGGAAACTCGAACATTCCTAGTCTACTTTGTCATTGTGGTCAAGGTTGTTTTCTTTCTTGCGAGAAAATTCCTTTAAATTAAAATTATGCCTAACTTCTCATTCCATTTTTGTGACATTGTTTTTAATTTCCCGAAAGACTGAATTTTATTACCAAAGTTACGGACACAGCGTTATGTCTTTGAAAGTGTGTCAGAATATGTTGATGTTTCCAACATAATTATATTAAAGTTTCCAATCACAAAGTTTATTACGGAAGTCCGTTAGTGCCAGGTGGTGTTTTATTTTTATCTCGTTATAACGACTTAGTATCTCGTTATAACGACTTAGTATCTCGTTATAACGACTTAGTATCTCGTTATAACGACTTAGTATCTCGTTATAACGACTTAGTATCTCGTGATAACGACATATTATCTCGTTATAACGACTTATTATCTCGTTATAACGACTTGATATCTCGTTATAACGACTTAGATAAGTCGTTATAACGACTTAGTATCTCGTTATAACGACTTAGTTGTTAAGACTTACACTAGAACGAGGCTATCCCATAATTCGCGTCTGTGATATAAAACCACTTTTTTTAAAAATCCTTTTTAGTGAATTTGTTGTGAATCTGTGAAAGGCATGCTAAAATTTCAGCGTAACCGATTCCTAAATCAAAATAAAACCTGCAAATGACTTCCCGTTGTGCCATCTGGAATAAAGAAATATATAAATGTATAACGATATTTTATGATGTTTATATATTTGTTTTTGAATATAACTAAAGGGAAAGTGATAGTGTCTCTAAAACTGGAGGATCGCCTCAGCCTGTATCGCCCACCTGGTGTATAGTAGTTTAGTGGCCAAGTCATTCCCAAGAAGATTTATGTAACATGTATGGACTATTGATTGTGACTATTGTGATTAAACCCCATGGAAAGAATGTTTCAAAATCTACTTCTCTTAACTACTTGGCCAATTAAAACCAAACTGGGCTATAATATTCCTTAGATGGTCCCCTTTGAAATTGTGTCGTTTGGACTCGTACCCGATCCAACATGGCTGCCAGTGGGGACTGAAATTTCACATGGGAAAATTTTTCCTACACTTGGCTATTATAGACCATGTGAGCGATACAGGCTGAGTTGAGCCTCTAGTTAGCCCTGAGTTACCTCTTAAACATGTTTTTTTTCCATCAAAATGTAAATACTCATTTCAAACATAGAAAACTTTTGTAAAAAAAATAAATTTTCTTCTTAATCACCAAGGACTTATGCTAGTTTTACACTGCCGATCAGATCAACCATGCTGTTTTATCTCGATGTACGTCATAAAATTCATTGATCGAGCTAGCTCACGACGTCCACTCGACCTTAACCCGATTTAACACGACTATCACAGGACCATTCTCGATTTCTAGATACGATTCAAGTACGACTTATGCTCGACCCTCATTCGACCAACCAGACTTTGTCAGATTACGCCAGATCATAACCCGATTTGTCTTTGATTAACTAGACCTGGTCGGAGGAATATCGTGAAATGGTCAAGTGCTCTCGAGTTTTGTCCTGTTAGTACATGGGAATAAAATGTTAAAATTCAGAGAACAGTTCAGTATGGTGGAGGAGCAGCAAAAGTTGTGGCTAATGCTTCAAAGAAAAGATGATAACTGTAACAGATCTAGAGTAGCAGAGAAAAGAAGGAACGTAGTTTGGGTTAGACAATAGCAAATGCTTCAAAGTCATCATTATAGAGGAATGAATGTTCGCTTTAACATACTAGCAGGCCATCCTCCTCATCATGCGTCAGGATGCGACTGTGTGATTTTCCTGTCATTACATGTAGGACTAATCTGATACATAAAAAAGAAGACATATCATCACATGATATCGGTGGTACAAGACTTACAGTTGTTTCCGTACATAGCTTTAAACCAGCTTTCTTTAGAAAAATCCGGCTTAAATAAAGTGAAAATGAAAGTGGCGAGCGGCTGCCTATTGGGTACATATCATTTGCCCGGTTCAATTCTTAAAGATTTGTTTTTTATCCTCTAGTACATGTTACAAATGTTTCGCGTTTTTGATGTAATTTAGCTTGAATCATATCCTGTGATTAGAATAACAATCTGCCTGAAAGAAACTTGAATTAATGTATTTAGTTTATATATCTCTTTCTGGAGTGTGTATATTGGGTGCATCTTGGATTCAATTTCAAATTTTGTCAGCATAGCTGGTTGGTTTAATTAAAGCCCTCTGCAAGTCAGTCCTTTAATTCTACTAGTAGTATGCACAATCTGGTATTCTTTTCTACAATTATGATGTAGCAAGGTCGGGCCTTTTCCATAATTTTGTGTCCGTTATCTATGAACTTCAAATGTATTCTACTCAGAAACCGCCATTTCATGATAGACATCGATTGATTCAATGCAAAAAAAAACCGTCATGTCTGTTTCTAATCAAATAAAACCGCCAACTGGGAATATCGTTATAAATTGGATCTCATGAGAAAACTCCTTCCATCGTTACCTCTGAGAGCCAATAAGACCAAACTTGTTACGATTGCCAATGGATGGTCTCTTTTCAAAATAGTGTCTGCCATATCGTCGACTTATACAAGATGACCTCTAAAGGGAGACAAAGTTTAATATTGTACCAGAAGGATTTTCGATTGACCAATTGCAGCCAAAATTGGTCAAAATAGTCCTTGGATTCCGCCCCTTTTAAAATATTATCTATCTCGTCTGCATGCAATCAAAGATGGCCGACAACAGGGAGCATAATTCATTATTCGACCGTACCTAGATATTCATTCATATATTTTCTGATCTGAAACTACTTTGCCAGTTGGCCAAAATTGAAAGCAATAGTTCTTGTCTGGTCCTCACTTGAGAAACTTTCAGGCAGATTCACATCATAACAAAGATGATCATCAGCCAAACTTGATCAGAGTAGTGGTTGGATGGCTCCTTTAAACTTGAAGAAAGGTCCTAGTGAGTCACTGGGGATCTTGAAAGCCACGTGTTGTTCTATTGTGAAAAAGATGTCATGCTGTCGTGTAAAATCGAGTAAAGGTCTTGAGTAGTCGAGTAGAAGTCTGATACAGGTCGGGAATAAATCGGGTTACGGTCGACAAAATCTTATACAGGAAAAAAGAAAGAATCATGTTAGTCGAGTAATGATCGAGTACTAATTGACTTGATCTGGAAGCGACTCTGCATAAATTGAGAGGTAAATAAGTCAAAGTCAGGTAGAGAGATAGGAATGATCGGCTATAATTTTGAAGCCCGATCAAGACCGATCACTTTTTGACCTCTTCACGACAACCTCGATCAAACCCCCATTGATTCCCGACCTGTTCACGACATATAATGCACACGACCTCTTCACGATATTTTTTGACATGTCAAAAATATTCGGGAACACAGCTCGAGTTTAACAGAGTTAGTAAGATTGCCCCGATTTGGTTAGTAGACCGAACACGAGCATTCAAGATCAGTGTACCGACCGATGAATATTCATGAATATTCATAGATCGAGTTCGGTCGAGTTGCCTTGATCGGCAGTGTAAACCTACCAATACAAGGTTAATTAACTTTNACTATCAGAATAGAAACTTGTGGTTTTGTTCAATTGGCTAAGTCGCATTTTTTGGAAAACAAAGAAAAATAAATCCTGTATATACAATGTATGACTTTTTTTATTCTTAACCACGGTGACTTGGCATATGTTTTATCAATTTACACATGACCTTTAGGAAAAAAAAGATGAAAAAAATCAGAGAAAAGGGCTATCAGTCTATGCCTTAAAATAACAGACTAGAAAGTATGCTTTTGGGTAATAAACTAAATAAGTAATCCGGGATGAAATGTCTGAGCACAATGACATTTTACTACAAATAGCAAAACAATGCGTTCCTGGGTGCCAATAAACATGTTTTTGACATATATCATTTTGGGTATACCATCAGTTTCACAGAAAGTTTGTAAAATATCACTTGAAGGGTGATTCTGAAACGTGTAAGGGAACGGAACGATTTCGTTTCTTCTTTTAGTAAGTATCCTATGAATATTTTGTAATTCAAGAAACGAAACAGTTCGTTCCGTTTCGTTTCGGTTCATTTCTGTATTTTAGTTTCGTTTCTTGATTTTTTCTTTCTGTGTAAAAGGGGCAAAGGTTCTTGGTGTAAAGTCTTTCATTCCAGCTTTATTTTTGAGAAGCACTCTGAAAGAAGCTGCTTTTCCCGTTCATGGGTTATTTTTTTCTATAGTTCCTGTGTCATGAATAAATTCATGCATTAATAAAGTTATTTATTCTAACCTAGCTCGTGCGATTTTTTTTTTCGAACAATCTCGATTCCCGCGTTACGCTAGTACCCGATGAGAACAGCTACATTGACAAAAACATTCTATAAAAGCCCTGTTCTTGATAAACTGGAGTATCGTGTGCGTTTTTTTTTTCACATGTACATTCACTCCATATCCTTTCATTTTTCCTATTTAGAACATATATTTAACGGCTTCATTGACAATTGGAATGGATCCGACAAAAGATGAAAATTAATGAAGCATTTCGAACATAGGACCTTCAACTTCGGGGCGAGAATTGGCCCACCCAATTGCACTGGTCCTCTGAAACTACTTGACCAATTGGATCTTAACTTAGTCACAAAGATCCGAAGATGGGTCTTTTTGAAAATTTGCGTCGTTGGTCTTATTATCTGTTCAATAACAATTGGTTACTTAGCTAAGTCGTTATAACGAGATACTAAGTCGTTATAACGAGTTAGCTAAGTCGTTATAACGAGATACTAAGTCGTTATAACGAGTTAGCTAAGTCGTTATAACGTGATACTAAGTCGTTATAACGAGATACTAAGTCGTTATAACGAGATAAAAATAAAACACCACCTGGCACTAACGGACTTCCGTAATCCCATGATTCTCGTCTGTGATATAAAACCACTTTTTAAAAAACCTTTTTAGTGAATTAAATTTTATGAAATTGTTGTGAATCTTTGAAAGGCATTCTAAAATTTCTGCGTAACCGAGTCCTAAATCTAAATAAAACCCGCTAGCTAGCAAATGACTTCCCGTTGTGCCATCTGGAATAAAGAAATATATAAATGTTTGACGATATTGTTTGAAGTTTATATATTGGTTTTTGATTATAACTACAGGGATAGTGAAAGTGTCTGAGCCTGTATCGCCCACCTGGTCTATAGTAGTTTAGTGGCCAAGTCATTCCAAAGAGATTTTAAAACATGTATGGACTATTAGTTGTGACTATTGCGATTAAACCCTATGGAAAGAATGTTTCAAAATCTACTCCTCGAAACTACTTGGCCAATTAAAACCCAGATGGGCTATAATATTCCTTAGATGGTCCCCTTTAAAATTGTGTCGCTTGGACTCGTACCCGATCCAACATGGCTGCCAGTGGGGACTGAGGTTTCACATTGGATCATTTTGGCTATTATAGACCAGGCTGAGTTGAGCCTCTTGTTAGCCCTTAGTTACCTCTTTAAAATGTTTTTTCCATCAAAATGGTAACACTTATTTCAAAAATAAAACTTATGTAAAAAATAAAATTTTCTTCTTAATCGCCAAAGATTTACAAGGTTTATTAACTTTAAAATTGTTGTTATTTGTAAGGCATTGTCCGTCTGTCCGTCCGTCAACAATTTTTCAGGGATATAAAAATATGAGATTTTAGCTTATGATCTTCTTCTAAAATTTTCACTAACTATCAGAATAGAAACTTTTGGTCAAGTTTTGTTCCATTGGCTAAGTCGCAATTGTTGGTAAACAAAGAACAATAAATCCTGTATGACTTTTTTGGATTTTTAATCACGTTGACTTGGCACATGTTTCATCAATTTACACATGACCTTTAGGAAATAAATGATGAAAAAGAAAATCAGAAAAAGGGCTATCAGTCTATTCCTTAAAATTACAGACTAGAAAGTATGCTTTTGAGTGATAATTTAAATAAGTAATCCGGAATGAAATATCTGAGCACGACGACATTTTACTACAAATAGCAACACCGTGAGTTCCCGGATGCCAATAAACGGGTTCTTGTCATATATCATTCTGGGTATGCCATTGAAATCAGTTTCACAGTTAGTTTGTAAAGCAGCATTTGAAGGTTGATTCTAAAACGTGTAACGGAACGGAACGAAAAGAAACGAAACGGAACGTTTTCGTTTTTTCTTTTAGTAAGTATCCTATGAATACTTTCTAATTCAAGAAATGAACCAGTTTCGTTCTGTTTCGTTTAGGTTCATTTCTGTATTTTAGTTTCGTTTCTTGATTTTTTTCTTTGTGTGTAAAATAAGACAAAGTTTCTTAATGCAAAGTCTTTTATTCCAGGTTTCTTTTTGAGAAGCACTCTGAAAGAAGCTTCTTTTTCCCGTTCATGTGTTATTTTTTTAATTTACTCTAACCTTGCTCGTGCATTTTTTTTCCGAAAAATCCCGATTCCCGCGTTACGCTAGTACCCAATGAGAACAGCGACATTGACAAAAACATTCTTTTACTATTTTACGGCTTCATTGAAAATTGGATTAGATCCGAAACTGAACTAAACCAAAAGATGAAAATTAATGAAGCATTTCGAACATATGTTGTACGACCTTCAACTACGAGGCAAGAATTGCCCCACCCAATTGCACTGGCCTTGTTGTGGGCTATAAAGTCGAAATTGTTGGAACTGTCTTTATTATTTGTTTATTTTACCTTGTTTTTATTCTGTACATTTGTCTTTTATACCTCTTATTTGTGGCCTTGACCAACCTAGCCCAAGGCAGAATAAGCTTTTGTCATTACTTCCGTTGTCGGTCCGTCGTCCGGCGTAAACTTTTCATTTAAAGATCTTCTGTGAAATTACTTGGTCACTTGGAACAAAACTTTGTCACAATAGTCGTAAGATGGTCCATTTAAAACAGTGTACCTCAACGAAGATGGCTGTCATGCAGCGGGTATCATAGCGTAAGACTGAACCTTATAAAAAAACACATTCAAAGATCTTCTCTAAAACTACTTGGCAAATTGGAACCAAACTTGGTCATAATAGTCCTTATATGGTCCCCTACAAAAATGGTGTTTTTCAAGTCCACACTAAATTCAAGATGGCTTCCAGCGGGAAACACATTTTAATATGGACCCTATTGGAACAGTTTCAAAAATCTTAATGAATTAATACCCCTTCTATTCAATCAACTACTGTTTATCCTTTACGTAACGGCGACGACCTTATAATGCCCTTCTGTAGACTTTCCCTCACTACAGACTCCTTTTTCCCATCTGCAATTAGATCTTGGAACAACTTGGATTTAAAGATACGAAATATTGATAGCCCTTCAAGTTTCAAGATGGCCTTACAAGATAAATATTCACCAGTTCCGAAGCACTTTTATAGTGGTCCTAGAAAAGAGAACATAATTTTAACACAGCTCCGATGTTCGTCGTCTTTTCTAAATAGCGAAAAATTGTTCAAAGCCCGTCTTGTCAACGTGGATATCACCAGGAGACAGTTGATCACTATCTTCTTCATTGTCCATTATATAATGAAGCAAGAGTAACACTTATAAATAATATTTCAAGAATTTTGAACGTTCATGATATTGATTCTTAATTATTGTTTGGTTTAAATAGCAATTTATCGTCCGAAGACTATGAAATTGTACTACATCATGTTTTTATTTTCCTTAAAGCTTCTAAACGTTTCCATTGATTAGTGAATTTACTTTGTTTAAAAGCTGATTACTCATGCACACACCCAAACACACTTACACATGTGACATATTTTTTTATTTGCTTTTTTATGTTATTTCGTATTATAATGTAATTGTAAGTATATTTGCATGTCTACTTATGGTTATTAATTGTAATTTGGAGAGGACCTCATGAGCAAGTTCCTGCTCGTGTCTTATCCTATTTGTATTTTTATGCAAATAGAATAAGTTTAAACCAACAATTTCAAAGATCTGTTCCTCTGAAACTACTTGACAAATTGGATCGTAACTTAGCTACAAAGGTCCTCAGATGGGTCTTTTTGAAAATTTGCGTCGGTGGTTAAGTCTGCAACTAGTTCTTGTATGGGACCCTTTAGAAACTCTGTCTGACAGTTTTGGGTTCTGTCGTATATTTCTATTTGTTGTAAAAATAGTTTAACGAATGTTTATGCACCAGGTGCTAGCCTCTTCTTTGTATCTTGTGGTCTTATTATCTGTTCAATAACAAAGGCACTCGTTCTATTGGTTACTTAGCTTAGTCGTTATAACGAGATACTTAGTCGTTATAACGAGATACTAAGTCGTTATAACGAGTTAGCTAAGTCGTTATAACGAGATACTAAGTCGTTATAACGAGATACTAAGTCGTCATAACGAGTTAACTAAGTCGTTATAACGAGATACTAAGTCGTTATAAATAACGAGATACTATGTCGTTATAACGAGATACTAAGTCGTTATAACGAGATAAATATAAAACACCACCTGGCACTAACGGACTTCCGTATCACACCCATACAAAAGCATGGGCTTGATAACTTTATCAAATAAATTTAATAGACAATCGATAGACAAATTATGTAACCTCACCCTTCTCAAAATATCACACATGGCGCGTGTTGCCTTTTCAACTTGAATCTTTTTAGCTTTAGAAATACTTCCTGTTCTAGAGAACAATATACCCAAATACGTAAATTCATTTACAATATCTAATTCAATATCGTAATGATTAAAACTAATATTTTCCGGAAGACGACCATCACTAAAAATTACAATTTTGCTTTTGGAAATAATCTAAATATATGATTCAAACTCTTATTTATCAAACATGCCTACCATCTTGAAATAATAATAATTTTATGAGATAGTCTTTGAGTGAACAATATTACCAAAAAAAAAAAGAAAAGATTTTCCTAAAATAGTTTGAAAACTAAACATTTTATTCTTATCCGACTTTTCAAATTATCATGTCAAGAACATGACTTACTTATGTCGAGATCACGACTTATTATTTCAAGACCACGACGACTAAGTATGTTGAGATAACGATTAAGGTGTCTCAGTAATATTATTCTGCCATTTTTGTCTATACTTGTTCATTTAGGTTCCATTCATTACGAAATTTAACAAATAATTGTAATATAATGTAAAGAAAGTTCAAAAGTATTTAATTTTTTATTTCTTATCACTTTTACACCATTTTCGTACCAAAAAGGTGTGCTTTAAATGTCTTGCTGGATTTACAGAACACATCAATTTTGCAAGGGAGATAATTTGATTTCATATAGATACCACTAGAGAAATTAATATTTCGCAATTTATCTCTCTTATTTCAACGGTGACCCCTAATTTTTATTTTCTATATGTAAACTATATAATCATTTCAAAACACATGCAAAGTATGAACAAAATCTAAAACAGATTTTTAAAGCTATCCTCTCACATAATCATTTTTTTATCATTTGTTTGTAAAATCCTTGAATTTTCAATTTCAGTTTTTTTCGCTTAAATGCACGGTGATCCCCAAAGTTTATTTTATATTTTTAACAACCATATAATTATGTTTCTACACAGAAAATTTAAAAAAATTCTATAATAGAAAATAATACCCTGCAGACACCTTAAGCAAGCCGAGAGGGAGACTTAATAAAGGGCGTCAAGCTCTTCTTATATGTAGAGAGGTTGTTTTTAATGATAGGACTTGATACACTGATCAAGAAATTCTGCCAGGTTTTTCTGTTGTTTCGTATGCTGCATACTGCAACTTAATTTTGTTTTAGAAGATAGTTGAGAAGGTATGCAGAATAAAAATATTAAGTAGATAAAAAAGCAATATTTTTCACTGTACCACTTTTTGAATAAAACCTACCGTATTGATATCAAAATTTAGATAGCTTTATCTTCGTATCCAAAAATGACAAATGGGATAACATGTAGCAGACGACATTAGGGGTCATTGTAGGTTTTACAAAATTAAGTATGACGATCCTGAACTTATGAGATGCAACATTTACAGAATATTAATTGTGACATTCCTGAACTAATAAAATATGACATTTTCAAATTAATTGTGACCTTCACGAATTTATGAAGTGTGACTTTCCTCTTGACGCCCTTCCATAGGTTGTTCCTATTTTCATATTATGTAGAGATCACGCCCTGGCATCACTGGTATTAAACTGGTGATAGTTACGGACGTTACTATCATCCCAAGATGGTGGAACAGAAGAGCTATGGTCATATTTCTTTTCAATGACTGTATATTCAAAAGTTAGCTATGGAAAATTGTAGTATTATTTAAAAACTTCATGTCGATATTGAATATGACTGTATAGATCACATATGTAAAAGGCAAATTGATGTCAAGAAAAACAGTGATGATGATAGTAGCGGAAATCAAAGATGATAGTAATGGTGTTGCAAGATAATTTAGGGATGATAGTAACGATATTTTTCAAAATGTGTATGTTGGACCTCAAATGAACGCTTAGTTGAGCATTTGCTTACAACGGGTTTACCACCAATGACTCAAAAGACCATTCTCTGTCATGATATTTTCAGAGAAACATATTTGTAGAGGCTTTATCGATGTCTGTAAAAGCAAATATTAGAATTTTGATTCTAGCTGTGAACGAAAATTGACTTAATATGTATGCAAACTGACTGAGCTATAAGACTTAGAAAAAATGAAAGGATAGTGAGTGAATGTACATGTGACAAAAACGCACACGATAGTATTCTCTCAATCTATTTTCTTATTATACCCCCACTTGAAAAGTGGGGGGTATATAGTGATGGGGTTGTCCGTCCGTCCGTCCTTCCGTCCGTCTTTCCGTCCGTCCGTCCGTCCGTTACACCTGAGGGTACCCATCTCTTATCCGCTACTCCTCCTTGAACCACTGAATAGATTTTGATGAAACTTTAACACAGTCTTTATGACATAATGTAGATGTGCACCTCCTATTTCAGAATTTGATTTGATTGATTTTTGGGGTTTCCCATAGCAAAACATGGACTAAGCCATTACATTACAAGGGGGTACCCATCTCTTATCCGCTACTCCTCCTGAACCACTGAATAGATTTTGATGAAACTTTAACACAGTCTTTATGACATAATGTAGATGTGCACCTTTTATTTCAGAATTTGATGTGATTGATTTTTGGGGTCTCCCATAGCAAAACATGGACTTAGCCATTACATTACAAGGGGGTACCCATCTCTTATCCGCTACTCAGTGTTCATGACATAATGTAGATATGTACCTCCTATTTCAGAATTTGATTTGATTGATTTTATAATTTCTGGAATCAAATGGGGTTGTGGGGGGTATTTATTAGTGAGCTTTGCTCACAGTTTTTCTAGTTTTGTTTTAGATCAGTAAAAAATTGAAATGCAATAAAGAAATGGAATGCATGCACGAATGTCTTCATGACAAACAATTCCACCTCTGAATGGCTCACATTTATAACTTACTCAAATACTACTGTTAAGTCATATGCTAATAAATATGTTGTATAAACTTTCAACTGAAAGACTCTTATTGTCACAATGAGTCCCTCA
>MJUU01044245.1:35386-53547 GCA_002080025.1 Modiolus philippinarum | reverse complement strand
ATTATTCCAATTAATCGATTATGATTTTTGTATCCGATTCCCAACACTAAGTTTAAACATATTTCTTATATTGTGAAGAAACACATCACTACATCAATATCTATTTGGAAACAAAATTTCAATGAAATTGGACAATTTTGAATTTTCCCGCCTTCTTTGGCAGCCATTTTGAAAATGGCATTTAACGAACAATTTTCAACATCAGTTTTTGAAGTCAAAACATCAACATCTATTTGGAAACCAAATTTCATTGAAATCGGATAATGTTGAATTATCCCACCTTTTTTGGCGGCCATTTTGAAAATGGTGGTCAACGAACGATTTTCATCACCAATTTTGAAGTCACCAGAGCATGGCAAACATTTTATCAATTTACACTTAACCTTTATCTACTATAGTTTTAGAAATAAAAGACGAAAAATATTTTCAAAATGGCGTTCAACTAACATCAGTTTGTGAAGTCGAAACATTAATATCTATTCGGAAACCAAATTTCATTGAAATCGGACAATGTTGAATTTCCCTCCTTTTTTGGCGACCAGAAAATGGCATTCAATGAACAATTTTTAACATTGGTTTTGAAGTTGCAACATCAATACCTGTTTGGAAACCAAATTTCATTGAAATCAGACAACGTTGAAGTTTCTTGGCGGCCATTTTGAAAATGGCGGTCAACAAACCATTTTTCGACACCACTTTTGAAGTCACCACAGCATGGCAAACATTTTATCAATTTACACTTAACCTTCATCTTCTATAGTTTTGGGAATAAAAGATGAAAAATATAAAAATTCTGAAAATTCTGTGAAAAAAGGGCAATAACTCCTACAAGGGTTTTTGGATTTTCTCCAAAATTTCATGGTGGGTAGATCTTGATATGCTGAACATTTTGCAATTTGAAGTTGACCTCTACCTGCTATAGTTTCTTTGATAAAAAATAAAAACATTAACATTTTGAAAAATTTCCAGGAAAGGGCCAAAATTGGCCATCAGTTTTTCTTCAAAATTGCAGGGCGGGTAGATCTTACCATGCTGATCACTTTTGCTTGAGTCAGATTTTTGATATCTGTAACTGTTTTTGAGTTATTTGCCAAAAACAGCAATTTACCCCATGAGCTATTTTTAGTAACGGCAGCCATGTTGTTTGGTCCTCCGACTCCTCGGACACAATTTTGAAACAGGATACATTGATGATGATTCAGGCCAAGTTTGGTTAAAATTGGTTCAGTGGTTTCAGAGGAGAAGATTTTTGAAAAAGTTTACGACAGACGGATGGACGACAGACGCCAAATGATGGCAATAGCTCACATGGTCGGGTCAGGTGAGCTAAAAATATGACTTGTATTTCAATACATCGAATCATGACAACTTTTACAAAACTGCAATAGAAATGTTAATGGAACAAAGTTGACATCAGTGTAGTCAATGGATAATACAGTATAAAATCTTTATTGCCTGACACAAGCATATCTAAGGCCTTAGGGTTGGCAAGACTTCTGTCTAATGGAGGCTATTGCATGAGCAAACACAACTTCCTGATTCAACATCAGTCTGTCAACTTGTATCCACTCTGAAACTCATTTTCACATCCCAATAAAGGGTTATGGATGACAACCAAAATCAGCAGTAATGTGAAATGATGTAAATGCTGTTTCTATAAATACATGTTGTACATGTATACACAGCAAATATATTATTATTTTAACAGTTGACAGCAAAAAAGGAAAAAGATCAGAATCAGCAGGTCTTTGAATTGTGTGGCTTTACAATTCAAAGCATGTAAAAGAAAAACAACAAGTCTAAAACATTCGCTTATCTGTACTCCTGGCACTTTACCTGTGGAGGCGGTAAAAAAGTCCGAAATGTATCTAAGTAACTTCAACTCTGATTTATTCATTCATTTTTACAAGATATTTTAATGAAACTCTGTAGATACATTTGAAACATCATATCCAAATTTAAAGATATAATAATAGTTATTATAACACCACAGATATTGCAATTTAAAATTTCGATTTTTCACATTGATTATATATGTAAACATCCATGGCGTCACAGCCTATATTGGGGTTCAGGGTTCAACTCTAACAGTAGTCCTGTAGCCTCAGGCTAGTGAATTTGAGGAAGGACTACTAGAATTTGTAACTTGGTAGTCCTTTGGTCTAGTAAAATTTTGAAAATTTTTTAATGGTATATTTATTTCTGGCCGGTAAATTTGTCCTTGGACCAGTAAATTCAGGAATCTTTTAGTTCTTTTGTCTACTAAAATTTAAATTAAGTGTCAACCTCTGGGGTTGCAGACCTGTCAAGTGTCACACGATCTGCATCAGACTCACATGAAGCTGGCAAATTCCTTTGATCTTTGAAAATTTTGGCAAATCCCATGTGAGGCCATTTTCAAAATTTGACAGGTCTGTTGTTGTAAGATTAAAATCCACTGATCTGATTGGTCAATTCAGCACTGTAATGTACCGTCGGATAAGAGAATACTTTAAGAATATAACAATAATTTTTACCCCCAATGTCAATTTGTACATGCAAAGGGCCATTGACAACAACCCATTTTATTGTGTACACTATTCAAAACATGTAAATGCCATGACAATGCTGCATAAACCCCGGCATAAACAGTCTATGCATTATTTTACTCATTCAACTTACTTAAGGTGGCTCACTCATCATATGTTTGAATTTGTGTCAGATTTCGGAATTCCTCTGGTTGGCTTAAAGAATTTTGCAAACGGACTCCCACTTTTATTTCATGAATGTCTTCCATAGGTCAAATCAAGATACCTGACAAGTTTTGATTAAATTCTTGACGTTTACATTCTAGCTTTAAAAAAATAGTCGTAATGTTAAATTACAAATAGAGGGAAAATCCAGAGAAATTCATTTTTCCACAAAATTTTTAATGCCGTAGTACGTGTATCTCCGTTAAAAGCACACGGACCGATTTCGAGATCATCCGGCCTTACAACAATCCGGCCCTATGTCAGTACGGCCTTATGACAATCCGGCCTTGGTCTATCCGTCCCTGTATTCTTAATTGATACTATATCGTTGTTTTGTTTAGTTTGGCATCATATCAGAGATAGAAAGTCAGACATATATTGACACATTTAAATGGATATTCGACATTAAAAATTGCTGCATAAATATAGGAACGAAGGAGTTTTAACCATTTACGAAGAAAAACGTACATTAAGGGATAGCCCTTTAACTGCGTACCAAGTTTATTTTTATTTGTTAGAAATACCTATATTTAAAAAAAAATAGCAGAAAAATGCCGAAAGAACAAAGCTCAAATAGATTGAATAAATTAGTGAGTCCAGATGCACAGAAAATATGAGAGCAACAGAAATAAAAGACCAAAGTCACCATACACAAACATGCTAAATATAACGGACACAAAGAGTATGCTTTCCGTCTTGAAAGGTGCATAATTGCCATATAAAGTTGATTTTTCCTTATGGCAATGACAAATTCAACTTGTTGTAAAAAAATTCGCGGAAAACAACAGTAATACATAAAATATCGTAAGACCAGATCGACTTTTAAGACCGGGCCGGGTTGGATTGAGGCCGGAAAGTACAGGGCCGGATAGGCAGGGACGGATTTGTCTTAAGGCCGGAACGTCTTGTTACCACTCGGACCTAGATTTATTTCTTTTTACCATTTCATTAAGACTACAATGCTTAACCAATTAGTGTAGGTTTCAAGAAATTCGTTGGTATAAACAAAGGCCGATAAACAAAATCAACCTCAGGAGGAGACGACTATAAGGCATGTTCATGGAACGATCTTTATATTTTTGCTTAGCAAGTAATGGATATGCTTTAATAAACATCCTATCAGTTAAAATTTTGTCATATTAATATCTCATAATATTAAACATGTTAGTGCTAAGTCAGGCAAGCTTCTTCTAAAGCTAAATACTTGTATATTAACTCCGGATGGAATGTCCGCCATGTTGTTTACAACTTGTCTCCCTTGACTATATTGGCTCCACCCACAATCAGTGTTGCATTTCGGGAAGTCGCTAAAATTTTTGTAATTTATTTTCAACAATGCCTGGGGAATTACTGACCGCATCTTTACAAGTTGGTGCTAACAGCTATGCAAAACTATATTCTACGAATGGTAAGTATGACTGTAAAATCACATTGAATTCACCAGAAATAAATAAGTAAGTTTCCCCGGGTAAGTTATCAATCACAACTCTACTGATTTGCACTGAGACAAGGGGAGGGGTGTCATCAATAATTATGACCACATTCGTATATCATGCAACTGTCGGACTGTACAATTATGATTTACCTTTAAATAAAAAAAATGTCTGCACCAGAAAAAAGGAAAACAGTGAACTTGTAAACTGATACAAAAATGAAAATGAACGACATGCGGATAAAAAATAATTGCTTTAGAAAACAAGTTCATTTTAATGAAAATTGATAATAAAATAAGTGATTTGGAAAATGACAAATCTTCTGGGTTTTCACAAAAATGATAAAATATGGACAGGCTAGTTTATTTGACACCATATTTTTATCGTTACTGCTGGTTCAATTATCTATATTGGATAATATTGCAAAATTTGTGATAATTCTTTATTAATGAAAACTGTAACGGAACATTATTAAAATATTCAGCATTGATAGGTTTTATTGTCACGAAAAACTATAAAGACTAGAACAAACAACTCTTATAGAGGGTTGTAGTACTAGAGACTTTATATGTCACTATATATGTTTGTCATTTAAAAACACGTATAACTGATTCTTGATATATAACCTCTGTATATGCACGTGTTTGGGAAAAGTACTCTTTATTTTCTGTTTTCTATGTAATTTTGGTTCATTACCGGTTGGTTCATGACAGAAAAAAACTAAGCTCTTACCTCTTTAACATTTATTACCGGGGGAAAAATTCTACTCCCTCATACCGCAGGAGCGAGTAGAATTCCCCTGCAATTTTTCATTATGTCCAGCAATTAAGTCAGCTTCAGAAGTTTTTAAAGAACACGTTTTTATGTTTTGTTCTTATGTGATGTACTGCAACCCGAATGGTTATAAGTTATAATACTTATTATGATATGTGCCAATAAACCTCTCAGTTAGGCTTGTTGGTTGTGTTATTACTTAAGAGGCCCGTCATGGGTTTCTTGATTACCTGATTATCAGGGTATTTTTTAATGATTATATGATTACGAGAGCATTTATTTAGTGATTATTTGAGTTATTAGCTTGCATTTTTATATATATTTTTTTTATTACTAAGCCAAAAATTCATTGATTACCAAGGTAAAAATTTAATGATTATTTGATTACCGAGTCAAAAAATTAATGATTATTTGATTCCTAGGACCCCCCATGAGGGCCCTCACTTAAATCGTTTTTCTTTTTTTTTTCTTTTATGTTGAAAACTCTTAAACCGTTCAAGATAGCTAATGAGATGTGTTGGAGAAATGAGAGTCTCGCCATGGTGTACATTTGGTACATGGTGCAACACAAGCGGCACTTGATCAAGTCTTAAATGCCAGAGGGAAATTCTCGCGTCGTACTTCGACCTCAGTTGTAATGAACAGAAATAAATAGCATTAGACTATAATAGTAGATAAATAGTAAAAGTTAGGAGGCGTGCATACTAGTGCAAATTTTAACACCTTTATAAGGTTAATAAAATGAAGATGTAGGTTCAGATCTAAATGAGTTAACTAGCAAGTTTGGATAGCATTTATAGATATTGCTACAAGTTATTAGTTAAGTTAAACTTCCTGTATTTTCAATATATTTATATAATGTTTATAGAATGTGCATATTTTCATATAAAGATACATTGTCAAAACCTTTTAAGTGTTTCTTTGGTCGGTGTTCAACAAGTTACTTATTTATTCAATTATTACTGTACACGTTTATTTTGTTTTGTCAAAGATATCTGTCTGGGTTGTTCCTTGTTTAATATTTTAATTGAATATGAAAATTGTGATAAATAGACCAATTCCATGGTTGATTGAATATTCATTTAACCATCTGCAAAAACAATGTATAATGCGATAAGATTACAACAAATTAATACACATTATGTATTTGTAAGTCTATTGTATTTGCCCTTTGTGCCTTTTTAAGTTCATTTTAATATCCAACCGTGTTTCAATCGATAGTGCACTGAAGCACTTTTCCTTTACCGTTGCTTGGTGTCTCTAAGCAGCGACAGACTTGTAAACATTGACTATTTCATTTATACGTGGCCATTTAAATTGAATTTGGATTAACAATTCTAATAATTATTTTTACATTTGGAACTGCATGAAAAGGTATTTATATTTATGATACATATGAAATTGAAAAAAATAAGACACCATGTATATAACTAAAAAAATCTTTAATTGCGTGGACTAAGTATGAAATTCTGTTTGTTAATGTGTGACGACAATTTTACTTTCAGAGGTCATACCGTCACTTAATCCACCGAGGATGGAATACTTAGGCCAAACCCAAACAGCCACCTATATGACAGGACCAAGGATGGGCGGTAGTGTTTCGAGCTCTTTACCTCAAATCGCAACAATGCATGGTTCATTCAACCGTCATGATACATTTCCTGCCCCTTCACCTCTCAGGCGATCGTTAACAACTCTTCCGTGGAGGCCAAGTACATATTACCAAACAGCGAGAGTAAATCCAAGTGTAGCTGCAAGAAGTAGCATGCCAGAGCCTTTCTCTGCTAAAAACCAACTTTCTCAACTGGACTCTATCAAAGTTCCCCCTGTATTTGCTGCAGCTAGAAATGCTTTGTATACACGTTATACACCAAACGATTGGTCAGCTTCTAATCAAAGTAATTATTTAGCATCTGATAATTCAAGAATGATTGCAGAACGTCTTCGATTTGATTCTGTTCGACTATGCAGAGAAACTGACGATAAAACAAAGAGGACACAAAGTGATGTAGGAAAACGACTTGGGGAACGAATAGGCGATATTACTTTCTGGAAAACAGAAATTAATCATGAAACAGATTGTATGATGAGGGAAATAAACAGTCTTATGGAGGCAAAGAGAGTTTTAGAAAAAGCTCTACATGAAACTGAAAATCCTCTTCATATAGCACAGGAGTGCTTGTACCATAGAGAAAAGCGTCAAGCAATTGATTTGGTACATGACGATCCTGAGAAAGAATTGATTAGAGTAAGTACATTACAAAAACTAGTTCGGATGGCAGTGAGCTTGTTGTTTTCATACCCTAAGTAAACCACAACATCATCGGACGTATCATGTAAGAAATTTCAAACTGAATGTTAAATTAAGTAATTTCCTATTTTATCTTCAGAGATAGTTACAATTCATCTCTGCTTTACCTACATGTGTAATAGCATCGTCCATTGGTGTAGTTCTAAAAGTGTGGCACAAATGGTTATCGATTGTGATTTTTTTATTTGATTTAGTCGAAATTTATATTAGTGACAACTTTGAGATAAAGAGCTGTCTCATTGTGATCCATTGTCTTGTGTTACCATATAAATTCTGTATCTCATTCTTTTTGCACAAAAAATTCTTTTATTCAAAACCTTGGTCGTTATCCAAATTAATGTACACATATAACCTTTAAACAATTTATATCCTATACAGTTTAATACATGGCTATTTCCATAAAATAAACGACCTCCAGTCCATATAGCCCTGGTCATCATCCCGAGACACCCATATTGGCCCGAGACAATATGGGTCGAGGGCTGATAATCAGGTCAATATGAAAATGCACATGTATTAAACTTTTTATTACATACTTCCGACGTTTAAAAATGCTACGCCGATATGGACCGGAAGTCTTTTATTTGCCCAGGCCAATATGGACTGGAGGTCGTTTATTTTGTCTGAGATGCACGATCAGCATATTAAAATAACCAGTTGTTTTCCCGGGGTGTGAAAATATGGAAGTTTACTTCCGGTCATATTAATTATGCAAAAACGCTTTTATTTTTACTGAGTATGTAATATATGTTATTCGGGAATCTTCATAGGGGATACGTGTTCATATTTCCTGTCAAAATATAAATATGTTGTGCGATGGCCACAAATTAACTATAGGACTAAATAAAATGGTATAGTTGGCCACAATTAAAAGGTAAAAAAAACACAAAATGTACAAATTAAACAACACATAAAAATGACAAAAATGGAAAGAGAGGAAGGGAAAAAGGGAAAAGAGAGGAAGGGAAAAGGATATACTAGTATAAGGCACAGACAGGGAATATGAACCCGTATCCCCTGTGAAGCCCGAATAACTATTATATTCTGCTAGAAGTGCTAGTTATTTAATATTTGCTAAAATTTTTATCTTAAAAGCATTCAAAACTGTGATTTTGCTACCTCATATTCCCTGTCAAGGTAACCATTTGCAGGATTTACCTGGATAATTCACTTCAGCAGAATATATAGACAATAACATTACATTGAATTGACATTTATAAACGCAATATAAGGATGAGGCATAAAAACGCGGGAAAATGCTAGCATTGGCACCGTTTTGAGTCGAATCCTTATGTGTATGTCAAGTCAATGTAATGTTATTGTGTTTATACTGCAACATTAACAAAGCGAATTTTAGGTAAATTTTATCGGTAAAAATGATGATTTAAAAAAGTGAAGCTGACGTCGTTAGCTTGAGACGAACCCAAAGCTTGAAACGTCACGGAACAATCTCTACGGAAACACAATGTTGACTTCATTGAGAAAGTGCTATATGGTCAGTGACTGTATATCACTTGTGTTTAGTTTACAAAGATTTTTCTTGAATGGCCAAGCATGTTTTGTACAGACGCTGTTCTCTTAGAGTTCTATAATAACGACCCTTTTCAATTTCAAGAGAATGATCGCTTATTCTAAATTTAGTTATGAAAATTTGAAATTCAAAATTATCAGAAGCTAGATAGTATTCCTTGTCTAGATAAAATTTTAAATCTTTGTATAGAACAAGTTATTTTCATTAAGCATATTTAAATTTCTTTCGAATATATATTTTCGTACTTAAATGGTGTCCTTGTTTCCTAGTGTGTCCGATGTTGCCATTGTCCATGAATTGTTCGTTCTTTTGATTGACGGTTCGGTTCTCACTTACTATAGAACTGTAAAAGTCTGAGAAACTAAATTTTATTTTTGGTTTTATTTTTCTTACATCTGCTGCATTTGAAATGGTTTCTATTTCATTTGTTAAATTCCCTGGAGAAATGTCTTGAGCATATGAAAACCAGGAATATATATTTTCGGATTTGAGTAATTATAATACACCTTTAGCATTTATACTCCAACCTCTCTATTTGCGTAATTAAACTACATTGAATTTTAAATGTGAAACAGTCAGTCTCTGGCCAGTGTGTTTCCGTATAAATTGTTCCATGACGTTGCAAGAGAGCATGGATCCATATCAAGCTAACAACGACCGCTTCACTTTGTAGCACCAATTCATGTCTTTAAACTTTTCAACTGATTTTCCCCATATTTAAATCTGTCTGGACAGTTTATCTTGAGTAACCATATATTTTCCGAAAGGTGCATATTGTGTCAACATCATATCAAATTTCAGCATACCTTTAAAGGTTGGAGGAACCCTATCTATAAATATACACGACTACGACCAAAACATTACGCATTCATAGTATACCGGAAAACCCCTATGATAAGTATTCAAAGGATCATTCTAGTCTCAAAATAAGCCTGATACAATAATGTTGAAACAGGTGTATCATTTATTTCATTCTGACATCTATTTTTAAAGATGCAAGAATTCAAAGTTATATTTAGATTCTAAAAGAACTATATTCTTATATGATCTAAGCTCTGATTGGCCGAATTTTGTAAATCATAATTTTCTCCAATATATTTTACCTAAAATCCGGTTTGTTATGCTGCACTATAAACACAGTACATTGGCTTGACATAAACGGAATATATGGATTAGGTTCGAAACAGTAAAAATGCGAAGGCTTCATCCTTATAAATGAGATGTACTGTTATTGTCTATATCATAATTTTCATAGCGTAATTCCCCTATTCCAATCGAAATAATTCACGGCCTCTATAGAATGTGACCATTTTAACATCACTTGTCGTTGTTTTCGCTTAGTTTATCCCTCTCCAACCATCGGGGTAAAATTATTTCGAAAACAACCAGGACCCATTTTAAAATGCTCATATCTTTGGCAGCCAAGAATTATTTCTTATCATTACCTAATTATAAAGGTGTTATAATATTTGTTTATGTTCGCAATTAAATGAATATTTTAATTCTAGGTGAAAACATATTTTTTTTATCATTTTCAAAATCTATTCAGAACATGACGGTCTATTGAAATTATTATCACATTCACAAGTCTTATGTATACTGATTCCATGGTGAACCTAATCCAAGCAATTTGATTGGGTTAATTGGAAGCACTCCATTGACATTGAAGGACTCGGTGTCATTACTTGTATTCTGTAACATTTTAACTGATTTGAAGATTTTTACAGGGTTGAGAATTAGATACTTTGACTAACAATAGTTTCTTTGAATTGAAATTGAATCAACAAATTTGAAAATTTATTCTATAATTCTGTCTGATTTTTTGTCTTCCAAAATTTTCGTTTTTGTCTTTAGGCGTCGAAATGGCGATATGTTTAGAATTCAAGTTTACTGTGGTTACGGCATTAATTTATTTCATTTCTTAAAGTTCTTATGAAAAACTTCATTGAAATTAACATCAGACGGACGCACTTGACTAATGGTGAAAATTTTAGTGATTTAAAGAACACGTACTTAAGACAAACACATGTTGCAGTAAATTTTGATATTCAGGTGACCATCTGTACAGTATTTTCAGAGTAAACGAAGTCGGAGCATTTTTGGATGAACCAACAAGGCAAACTAATGCAAAATGAATATCGCAAATAAACAAATTAGGTAATTAAACAGTCATATTGAATGGGTTTGAGGCAATTGACCAGAATATTTGTCCTTTGGTTATGGGAATGACACAGTGTTCTTTTGTATTCGGTCCTTGGCTTCGTGCAGTAGAACTTTTGATCATTCCCGTTACCTCAGGACATATACATGCATTAAAAATATTACCTCAGGACATATTATATGCATTAAAAAATTTATTACTATAGTTAGTTTGATGCTTTTTATCATTTGTACCCTTCTGTATTATTTCTGTCTATATACGTTTTTATTTTGCGTTGTAGGAAGTGGACATAATTAAGAGATGTCAAGACCGGATGAGAAATACAGTTGAAAGGGCAAATGTTCAACTAGGGTAAGAATCTTGATTATTTTTTTTACTAGAGTCAGCTTCTGTATCCTGTGATTTATTTTCTTTTTATAGTTAATATTTATAGGTTTTATTATGAGTGAGACTTGTATATCGTTTGTTATCAACTCGAGCTATTTAATTACACAATAATAATAAACAAGCTTCGGCGAGTTTATTATTATTTGTAATTAAATAGCGAGAGTTGATAACAAGCGATATACAAGCCTCACGAGTTGTCAAACCTATTTCTCTTATAATGAATTTCATTTGTAAACTCTTCTGCTATGTTCTCCTAATTATGTTAAGTTGGGAGAATTTGTTTTGTTTGTGAGTACATTGAATATTGATTATGTACTTTTAACTTAACCTTTTACTGTATGTAAAGTTTAACAATCAATGTTATATAGAATAAAAACTAATAAAACAACGATAAGTGTTGTAGATGCAAGAACTATGTTGCATTATAAGCACATGTACACATCAATCAATAACAATGACAAGTGCATGGTTCGGTGCTTGTGACAAATCTGGGTATCTTTTCAGAAGGATGAATTGTAATTTCAGTTTTAAACATTTATAATACAATTCATTACTGCTTGTCAGATAAGTGAAAATGTTTACGAATTACTTGTAATAAAATGAAGGTGTAAACTTTGTATTTATGGTCACTGATTTCAGTGTCAATTTGCATGCGCCAATGATCTCATTACACATAACATCAACACAGGAAAAATGATTGAATGGGGGACTTATTTTTAGCAATAAAACAATATATTTCAAGTAGCTTAGAAATATTTTACTGTTTTTAGAGGAAGCATTATTATGTGTGAACACACAAAGCTCATTTTTGTATTTCACCTTCTTACCCATAAAATAAAAAAAATAACGCAGTCGATATAATGAAATGAACACGGCATTAAAGATAAAAAGGAATTTTCATGGCTTTGTTTTGACCCAATATGTGACCTCTCGAATAACCAATGAAACTATCTAATCACATTAAAGGCCAATGAAATGACAGCATAAAAGTTATCACTAAGTGATAAGTTTCGAGTAACTATTGGATACGAAAATTATCTAATCATGATGCTTGCCACATCATAAGAGAAATCATAAGCTTTACGGTTGATATAAATTGGGTATAAAGTATATCTTATTGCTTTACAAAAGGTAAAGCCACAGCCTGACAAAGAGCACCGCTGAAAGAATAACGCAGCACGGCCTTTTTTGTTAATGCTTATCCAATATATTTTTTTTTATTGTGTATAGTTCTTTTCCATGCTGTCAGCTCACTTGAAGGGGTAATTTGTAATTAATAATTTATTACAAATTAATAATTTGTGCTGTTTTTCTGACACGTTTTATAGTAAACAATGAAAGAATATGTAGTAAATGCACATGCGACGAATTCTCTACTAAAACATGGAAGAAGTTATCAATGGATCGACGCTTTTACTGTTGTTTTTCATCTTGAAGTCACCATAAAGCCTTCAACAATGCGCTTTGCTCATACCTTTTGCTTATGTAAGTTTATAAATGCCTTTAGGTACTTATAATTACATTCATTCTGATCGCCGTTTTTGATTGATTACGGGTACTTCCGATCATTTCCGTCTTTGTAGACTTATACTATTTCGTATTTAATTGGCTTTATTAACTTAGTAACTTATATCCTTATTATAGGTTGAACCGTGCTGCTCAGCATGAACTTGAGAAAGATGAAAGTGACAAGTTCCAAGCTTTCAATTTGGACAATACCTGCCATCAGCTGAGGAATAATTCTAGAGGACTGGCCTACCATAATGGTGTACACAAAATAGACAACACGTAAGATTCGCATTCATTAACAGAATAGAGCTCGGTTTTTTTACTTAAATTTACAACTTCAGACAGGTTAAAGTCAAATAATAACACGTCATGCATCACATCAAAGAACCATATATCGACAACGAATATACACATTAAATTAAGAGCATGTCTAGGTCAATCAAAATCAAATCAACACCATACTTGCATTCCCGTCATTAGATCAATTGTATTGATGATGATTGTCTTTTGATTATCCCTTTTGGACTTACGGTTCAGTTCTTGCAAACTTTTCAAATATACTTAGAGGTAACGCCAAAAACAGAGATAAAATATATATATATAGTAGAACTTCGATGGCTCGAACTGCAATAACTCGAACACTATGGATGCCTCATACCATTTTTATGGTCCCTTTGCTCAAGTTTAAACATAGTTTGACCTCGATATCTCGAACACCCCTTTGGCTCGAACTGCTTTCATCGGTCCCTTTGGTGTTTCGAGCCATCGAAGTTCGACTGTATATTTATATATATTTTTCTTTTTTCAGATATTTGTTCTTTCTGAAAAAGATCTTTTATTTTGTTGATTTATATTTGAGTTTCCAATAATCAAAATAAACAGATAATTATCAAAAATTTATAGCAAATCATCACTTGACTGCTCCAATAGTGATATCATCATATCGTCTGCATACAACAAGAGTTGGTTCTTTTGAAACTGAGTCTACCTCTTTCAGGTTTTCGGTTTCAAGATATAACTGTAAATCAAAGAGAAGAGAATAACACTGGAGATAAGTTGTCACTTGTCTCACCCCAGTTACGTTGCTAAAAAAATCAAACACGATTTTTATGTTCAATACAAGATTTCACATAATCATATATGTTATAATAAACAGCTTTTAAAAGTTTTCATTCATCAGTTTAAAAAAATACCTATGAACAAAATCACCAGCTTTTTCGAAATCAAAATGCTATATTATGTATGATTACACATAAATTTATCGGTAATTTTTGTACGAGTTTTCTTTAAACTCAGGGAGCAAAATTTTCAGTATATTCTATTGTCCGAATACGAAAACATGTTGGTAAAAAGACTCAAAAGCCTCAATGTATTATAAAGAAATCAACACCTACAATAACTCTTACGATTGTAAATCAACAATCAGTTTCCTGATTTCTTGAAAATTCATTTTCATTTTTTCAAGATTTGTTCTTTCAAACATTTGATATATTTACCGATAGACAGCATAATAGAAGTCTTTTTCTGATACATCGAATATTGTCTCCATAAGTGGGCTCGTCGATTATATTGGACAATACTCTTCGTATCAGCGACAAACTGCTTAAACAACGGTACCTACTACCCCAATGGGACACACGTGCTATTCATGCTTACTGGGGTATATATGTACACCATAGTTTAAATAAATGTACCTTTATCGAGTCTTGCTACAACGTTATGTTTATTTATTTATTTTTATTTCAAAAAGTTTTTTATTTAAATGTTGGTGTGCATCAGAGATTGTTGAATTAATTCTGAAATTGTTTATGTGAATGTGTTTTTACATTAAATGTCTTCAGTGATGTATTGTTATAGTCGTGAAATAAAATCCTCATTTGCAGAGGTCACTCATCATACTTCGTGCTCTTAAATTAATTCTCGGATGAGACAGTCGAAGGAGAAAATAATTTGCTTTAAATTTACACATTTCCCTTGACAGAAGTTGATTGAATGCGTTACTGCATTTAAGTTTAATTTTATGTTCTTCTCGGTAATAGCATTTGTATTTGTTTTTTGACAGTGTGTCTGTTCCAGAAACTTGGGCCAAATTTAGCAATGATAACATACAGAGGTCACAAAGTGAGCGAGCTGGATCTCGCGAGATGAGAAACGAAATTGAGAGTGTTCTTAATTCATGTGCTAATGAAATGTGGCAAGAATGGAATGCAGTTAATGTTGCATTGACCAAGAGATGTCAAGAGTCCACAGATGCAAGGAACAGGCTCCAGACTCACCTTTCTAAGGTAAATTCTATAATATTTACACACTTGTTATTATACTGAGTATATATTTTCAATGCTTCTATTTTGTATATATATATTTTTTTTTGTTTACTAACAACCCTATTAGGATAACAAAGTTGATATCTGCAAACAATGAATAAAGAAAGCCAACATGCATAAACCCGATTATGTTATCAAAATTTCAGAAAGATGATAGAATTAATTAAAGAGAAATCACTACAATACATGAAGATATTTAATGATAACCAACTCGTACAACAAATATTGATACAATGCTGTTTCACTGTATCACCACAAACTGACAAATTAAATTGCTGTTCTGTAGTGTAAAATAGACAGTGTAAGAATATTTGTGTAGCTGTCTAACATGGAGAACAGCGGAAAAGTTATTTCATATTTTTATTTTGTTGTTCTCAATGTACGACAGTTACAATACTATTCTTACTCTATTTTATATGACATTTCGCTGTCTCACAACAAATATTTTTGTTTCTGTAGTGCAACATTTGTTCTACAATGCAATTTCTGTAGTGCTACAAACTCACAAAGCAACTTTTTTTAGCTCACCTGGCTATGCCAGGTTGAGTTTTTGCCATCACTTGGCGTCCGTCGTCCGTCGTCCATCGTAAACTTTTTTTAAAAAAAATCTTCTCCTCTGAACTACTGGGCCAATTTAAACCAAACTTGGCCTGGATCATCACCAAGGTATGTAGTTTCAAAATTGTATCCGAGAAGTCTGAAAACCAAACAACATGGCCGCTGTTTCTAAAAAAAAACATAGGGGTAAATTGCTGTTTTTGGCAAATAACTCCAAAACAGTCGCAGATATCAAAAATCTGACAAGGTAAAAATGGTCATTATGACAAGATCTACCCACCCTGAAATTTTGAAAAAATCTGAAAACCCAGTTTAGAGTTGTTGCCCTTTTCCGTAAAATTTTCAAAATTTTGATGTTCTTTATTTTTTATCAAAAAAACTATAACAGATAGAGGTTAAGTTTTATGACAAAATGTTCAGTATATCAAGATCTACCCACATGCCAATTTTGAAGAAAATCCGAATATCTATATAGAAGTTATTGCCCTTTATTGGTCAAATTTTTTCGTGATTTTATATATTTCATCTTGTATTTCAAAAACAGTTTGAGATAGAGGCTAAGTTTAAATTGCAAAAATGTTCAGAATGTCAAGATCTACCCACATGCCTATTTTGAAGCATGAAGGAGTAATTGCCTTTCATATTGTCAAATTTTTCGTGATTTTATTTATTTCATCTTATATTTCAGAAACAGTTTGGGATAGAGGCTAAGTTTAAATTGCAAAAATGTTCAGCATGTCAAGGTCTTCCTACATGCTCAGTATTTTGAAGAAAATCTTAATACCCATATGCCCTTTATTGGTCAAATTTTTAGAGATTTTATATCTTTCATCTTGTATTTCAAAAACAGTTTGGGATAGAGGCTAAGTTTTGATTGCAAAAAATGTTCAGCATATCAAGATCTACAAACATGGCAATTTTGAAGAAAATCTAAATACCCATATAGGAGTTATTAACCTTTAGTAGTCCAATTTTTTGTATATTTTGTCCTGTATTTCAAAAACAGTTTGAGATAGAGTCTAAGTTTATATTGCAAAAATGTTCTGTGCCTCAAGGTCTTCCCTAAAACAAATTTTGAAACAAATCCAAATACCGATTTAAGATTTATTGCCCTTTATTACATACTAAGTAGAAAAAAAAGCGTTTTTGCATGATCAATATGACCGGAAGTAAACTGTCCATATTTTCACACCCCAGGAAAATAATAGGTTATTTTATCCTCCTCGTGCATTTCAGACAAAATAAACGACTTCCGGTCCATATTGGCCTGGGCAAATAAACGACTCCCGGTCCATATCGGCCTGGCATTTCAAAACGTCGGAAGTATGTAATAAAAAGTTTAATGCATGTGCATTTCCATATTGACCTGATTATCATCCCTCGACCCATATTGTCCCTCGACTTCGTCTCGGGCCAATATGGGTGTCTCGGGATGATAACCAGGCCAATATGGAAATGCCCATGTATTATTCTGTATTTATTGGTTTGATATTTGGTAATTTTATACTTTTTGTTTTGTATATCAAAAATGATTTGAGATAGAGGTCAAGTTTAAATTGCAAAAACATTCAGTATGTCAAGGACTACATTTTATCGAACATGTTCAAGTTTTCTGACCCCATCCAAGGTGGTCACCATCGAGGAGCTTAGTTTAACATTGGACCCTATAAGAAAACATATTAAAAGATCTTTTTATTTGAACCAAACTTGGTCACAAAAGTCCTTCGTTTGCCCGTTTTGAAAAATGTGTCTAGGAAGTCCACGTACATTTAAGATTGCTGCCAGCAGGGAACATAGTCTAACATTGGACACTGTTGGAAGCATTCAAAAGATTTTCACCTCTGAAACTACATGGTCAATGGATCCAAACTTTGTTTCAATAGATCATGGATGTTCCCCTTTAAGAAATGTCCTGCAAGTACACTTCATCCAAGTTTAGTGCTAGCAGGGATCTTAGTTTAACATTAGAGCCAACTGAAACTACTAAAACCAATTGGAACCAAGCATTTTTTTTCAAATCCTTAGTTGGTTCCCTTCAAAAAAGTGACCATTAAATCTTAACCTCATCCAAAATGGTTGCCATCAGGATATTAAGTTCAGCTTTGAAGCAAATAACATCAGGGTCTATTAACATACTTGAAAATAAGATTTTTATTATTGAGATTATATGGAATGTCCAAATCGGCCATGGCCCAGGTGAGCGATACAGGCTCTCAAGAGCCTCTTGTATTTTTGTAGTGCAACGAACTCACAAACCAACATTGTTATTTTACAATACTATTACTGTAGAGCCCTGAAATCACAAACCAACATTGTTATTTTACAATACTATAACTGTGATGCCAGGAACACACAAACCAACATTGTTATTCTACAATACTTTTTCTGTAGTGCCACGAACTCACAAACCAACATTGTTATTTTACCATTCTATTACTGTA
>MJUU01044245.1:12540-32950 GCA_002080025.1 Modiolus philippinarum | reverse complement strand
CAAACCAACATTGTTATGTTATTATTCTATTACTGTAGTGCCACGAACTCACAAACCAACATTGTTATTTTACAATACTATTACTGTAGTGCCACGAACTCACAAACCTACATCGTTATTTTACAATTCTATTGCTGTACTGACAGGAACTCACAAACCGACATTGTTATTTTACAATACTATTACTGTAGTGCCAGGCATACACAAACCGACATTGTTATTCTACAATACTATTTTTGTACTGCAACGAACACGCAAACCAATATTTTTGTTATACAATCATATTATTGTTGTGCTGTGAACTTACAAATCACCAGTTTTTTGCATTATAATGCTATTTCTGTAATGCCACATTATTTTTTCAGTTGCCATTTCTGATGTTCAGAAACTCTCAATACATCAATTTTGTTTTACAATATTATTATTGTAGTACCATGAACTCACAAACCAGCAGTTTTGTTTTACAATGCCATTTCTGTTATGCCACAAACTCATTAACCGGCATGCTGTTTCAGTAGTACTATAAACTCACAAAACCAATATTTATTTTGTTTTACAGAACTGTTTCTGTAGTGCCACAAATTCACAATCCAATATTTTGTTTTACAGAGCTGTTTCTGTAGTGTCGCAAACTGACAATCCAATACTTTGTTTTACAAAGCTGTTTCGGTAGTATCGCAAATTCACAATTCAATATGTTGTTTTTCAGAGCTGTTTCTGTAGTGTAGCAAAATGCCAATGCAATATTTTGTTTTACAGAGATGTTTCTGTAGTGTCACAAATTCACACTCCAGTATGTTGCTATACAGAGCTGACAAACTCACCAACCGACATTTTTGTTTCACAATGCTGTTTCTGAAGTGCTACATTTGTTTTACGTAGTGCTACAAATCACAATATTTGTATTACATGCTATTTCTGTAGTGCCAAAAACTAACGAATTTTTTTTTCTTGGCAATGCTAGGATCACTTTCGTTTCCGACAGTCGGTGCCCTTGCTATAAATGTTTTTGTACATTTTCAGGTTCTTCAAGAGATTTTCGACATGGAGAAGAATATTGAATTGCTCAAGAAATCTATTCAGGACAAGGAGCAACCTATGCAGGTGGCCCATACAAGATTGGAGACTAGAACGCACAGACCAAACGTGGAACTCTGCAGAGACCCAGTACAACACAGGTAAAATAATTTTCAAGATATAAATCCGTAGTAGTTGATATGTAAAGGATATACTAGACTAGAAATCAGTTGACGCGCATAGTTTTAGGTGACTGTTGGAGATGGTACAATACAATGGCAAAAGAATACCGAAGTAAATTAAGTAAATGGGAAATTCCAAACATCGTTATCTTCTTAGTCGTTTCTTCTACATGTAGTAATGTATTATTTTTCTTGTTTTAAAGTAAGATATAAGTTAATTGTCCGGTAAGCAGGATCTTAACCAATCTTAACCAATTTGTTCAGACATTCATCATCTAATCAGGTGATGAATGTCTGAACAAATTGAAAAATATACATATCATCAGACCTAAAAGTCAATTAGGTAATACTTATGGAAAACTTGTTTTCCTGATAATTATGTGGATTGGTGTTTGTTTTTTGAAAATCAATGTATCAGGGTTCCTTGGGTCTTGTCTTTTTAGTATGATGACTTATTGACCTCAGAAATTGTCAATCAGGTATAAAATCTCACCATTGGCTTTCATCACATTTGTTACCAACATAGTTATAGTTTCCGTAAATCTATTAGCAGAAATACATTTTTCTCCTTTTCATTCCAGACTTGTGTCAGAAGTGCAGGAGATAACTTCCACGGTGGGAAATCTCCAGGATCAATTAAGAGGCGCCGAGAGCTCTTTACAACAACTTCTCCAAACTAAAGCCACATTAGAAGCTGACTTAGCCGTGAAAAACAACAGTATTTTCATCGACAGAGAAAAGTGTTTGGGAATGCGCAAAACATTCCCAATGTCACCACGCATTGTCTCACTTTAAAAGAAGCGTACACTGCTAAAATGAAAGAACCATTAAAAAGAAAGGGTGTACATTTACTTACGAGAATGTCAATCATAGGAAATCTACACCTTTGATAAATCAAGTTTGTTTCTGTTGAGAATCAGTATTAAACCTAACAACTTACAATTTACTGTGATATATGTAAAAACTTATTTATGAGCAATTTGTTATATGTTTATGTCGGAATATTTTGTTATGTTTTTTCCTTCTTTATCTTTTTGCATAATACAAATTATATTTTAACTGTAATTTCTTTTTCCCCACTAGTCTGTGAATTACGAATTCTGCACCTATTAAGCTAAAAGATATATATTTTCTAGAAAATAGGCCAGCATCAGATGCTTTGTAAATAAAGGCTACAACTGTGATATATATTACTAAATATATTCATTTACTTGTCAGTATTTGCACTTGTGTGATAAATCAATGTTAATTAAAATGCATAGTGCTTGTTTTATTAAAATTCATCATTTATTTTATTATTGTTGTTACTGTGTTGTCAAACGAATGTTCAATGTTTGCTCAAAAACCGATATTGTAAAAGTTGAACACTTAAAAAATAAAATGAATGCTGTGTGTTTGCGTTCCTATTTGTAATTTGTGAGTTGGTAGTGAAATTATTGACTTCTTCACATATTGATATAAATACTAAACCAAAAACTTAAAACAGAGGTATGTTAACTCTTAACCACAATCAAGGGTTTCGATATCATAAATTGATAAAAAAAACATTCTCTAAATTATATATAAGATACATTGACTTATTAAGGAAATTTGGTTCTACATGCAGGGCACTTATACAACAGGGCATTTCACATCCAAACTTCTATGGAAATATCATTTACAAAGCGTATAAATTCAAAAATTGTCCTTTCAAACTTATTAATCAGTTGAACAAATTTATTCATTTATATTTTGCTTTAACCCATTAGGGTTTATTTGTGCAAGTAAAGTTATCATAAAGGATATAGATACAGCATTGTTGTTAAATCTTTAATTCTGGTTTTTGTTGGCGAAGATATTGATCAGCTCCTAAATGCTTTACACAGTAACTAGATTAAAACAATTTTTCAAATTGGCAGTACATGGTATTGCACAATATTATGTTCTTCTTTCATAATTAATGATGTTGTTATACGAAATCTATTAGAAGTATTTCAGTTGAAGCTTCATATGTAAGAATGCTTGATATCATAGTCCAATTAAATTATGTCCTTAGCCAGCTGTCAGTAACTGCAAGCATTTGTCAGGACAGTACCCATGACTGTTTATTGTCTTTATGTTTTATATACTTCATTGTAAAGGTACTCGTCTTGATAAGTTGGATTTTTTTCTAACTGGAATTTTGGGGTATTTATTTTTAGCCATTAACCACAACGGCAATTTATGCGCCTGTCCCACGTCAGGAATATGTTGGTCATTGGCTTGTCCTTGACTTCTTATAAAATATTATTTTCTTGATATTCGGGTTTTGGATGTGGTTGCCATTGATTTATTCACTTTGGGGGGGGGGGGCATTCAGGGCTTGCTTTATGGTGTTAGGTTCCTCACTGTGTTGAAGACCCTATAGCTTTGTTTTGGGTCGTTTTAACCTAGAGATGGGATGTGGTCTCCTTGACATTTACCCCATTTCCTTTTTTTCATATCTTAACCACAGTGTATTGAATATTCAGCAATATGTTATCTATATTTCGAAGGATTGAGAAAATTGAGACCAGAACTGCTACTGACATGAAAATCCATGGCAAACTCTGACGATGGTTGCATAGGTGATCATTAGATCCTGTGAAAAAAAGCCTTGTGAAGTCTTTCACTTGACAGTCAAAATGGATGGTTGCCTCTGGATTGATCAAGAAAACTTAGAGATAAAATACTCCACAGGTTTTGAATAAGATTTCCTCAACAGAGCAATTGGTCTTCTAAATATTAAATCATTCAAGATAGTTTGACATCGCTGAGTTTTAAATGTAAATGCATTTATCGAGTTAATGGTGTAGAATTCGCTCATATTCATGTAGTTAACTGTAAAATTTGACTAAACTTTGTCCTGTGATATTGTAGTATTATATCTGAATTGGTTATATTTTTCTGAAACATATGCGCCCCTCACACAATATAATGTGTTGTACTTGGTGACAAGTTGTGGACATTTTACTATATATCACAATCCAAATCTCCCTTATCGGATTTGGTCATGGGAACGACTTCCGTTTTTTTTTAATGATTTACATGCATAGCAGGAGATGCTTATTGTCTTTGTCTATTAAACTTCCTGTAATCTTTATGTAGGGAGTTAACATTTTCTCATTTAAGTTTCATAGCAGCATCGAAAATAAACAGAGAATAGCGTAGCAGGTTAACTCAAATATCCTTAGAATCTTTCACTTAGTCATACAAGCACCAAATTTTGCATGTAGCAAGTTAAACTATCCCGTCAACAAAATCAAATTCAAAATAGCTACCATTTTTCAATATGACGGGCAATCACTAAAATTCCTAGAAGATAAACGATTAAATGTATTTAAAAACACATCAGTCGCATATACATACTCATAACCTGCCATTTTATTGCTAAATATATCATTTTCTCATAAATCTACATTCAGAATCAACATGGCGGCTTTGGAGACCATTTTAGATTCAAAATGGCGGAAAAAGGCCGTACAATTCTATGATTACTATTGATTTGGTAGGCGACTTACTATAAAAGTAATTGCTCCTTTGCACGTTATGTATCAGTGAATATTCTCACTATTGTCAAAAATGGTTTTTTTTGTTTTACAGTGAACAAGTTGTATGGCGAGTTTATTATACACACTTATTAGAAATCGAATGTTTGATCAAGTTAAATTGTTCAATCATTTTTAGGACAGTCATTTAATATATCTTTCGTGTTCGTAAGTGCAGATTAGTTGTATACAGTAATACATGTATATTTGGCCTACATAAAATCATGTTAAACAGCTTTAAAATTCTGTTTTAAAAAAAGAACAGATTTTGGATTGCGTAAAAAAGGCCCCCTTTACTATACGGATCCTAGCACAAGATCCTATTGTAACCCCATTTTTTTTTTTAAATATTATATCCAACTTTAATAGTAGAAGTATTGAAACAGTAGCAGTTTCTGTGTAATAGGATCGCGAGGAAGGTTATCTTCGGCATTTTTTAAACTCAGTTGTGTTGGATGACTATGATCATGACTCATTAAGTTGAGATAGGACTTGGTTATAAGTGATAATCTGTTCTCTAATGGAGGATCTCCCATTTTAACATTTCACATTTTTTTTACTTTACTACATTTAGTTTGAATATATTGAATATGTTTCAACCATATTAATTTCTCGTCCAAAATCATACCAAGGAATTTTACTTCTTTTACTACTTTAAGTACTTCATTACCAATTTTCAATACCAATTTACTTATTTTGTGTTTTCTGGAGAACATAATAGCTACTGTTTTTTGAGGGGATAAGAGGAAACCTGATTTCTCACACCACTTGTGGATATTATTAAGGTCCTCTTGGACTCTATTTTGTACAAACTAAATTTATTCCTGATAACCATATTGCATTATCATCTGCAAATTGAGATATCGAGCTATATTTCATACATTCAGCCAAGTCATTAACCATAATGTTAAATAAGGTTGGGCTAATACAACTTCCTTGGGGTGTTCCGTTTTCTACTATAAATATTTCCGAATAAGTACTATTTATTTCGACTTGAATAAATCTTTGGGACCCATGCTCACATATTACCTTTAATACCAAGTTTTAACATTTTATCTAGAAGTCCATATTTCCAAATCATATCAAAAGCTTTCTGAAAGTCAATAAATACTCCAACTGTAAAATGATTCTTTAAAAAGGATTTTTGTATGTCATTGTCCAAACGTATTACCTGCTCCAGAGTATTTCTATTTTTTCTAAACCCACTTTGATTAGGATTATAAATATCATTTTTTATAAGTTCCACCTTAGTCTGTTATTAACCATTTTTCCATTATTTTTACAAAATTTGATGTAAGTGCAATAGGTCTATATGACTGCGGATTGCTAGGATCTTTACCTTGTTTTAAGCTTGGTACAATTGTGGAGTGTTTCCACTCTAAGGGGAGTTCCTACAGAAACCATATTCTATTGATAAATAACAATAATATATTTAATGTTTTGTTGCGAAATTTTTTAAACATAGTATAGGTGATTTTGTCTTTCCCAGGAGAAGAGTCAGTAGTGTCCATAATTGCATCAGTAAATTCCTGTAAAGAAAATGGTTGATTAAAAGATTGAGTATGATCTTTAAAATGTTGAAATATACTTGTATAACTTTTTTCTTCAGTTTCATGTTTAAATGATTGGAATTCTGTAGAGTAGTTACTAGTACTACTAACCTCTGCAAATGTATTTACAAGTAAATCTGCCTTTTGTTTGGTAGATTCATATTTCAGGCCGTTGTGTAGGAGGGTTGGGGTCCTACTGGTGTAGGCTTGCCCAGCATTTGCTTAATAGTGTTCCACACCTGACTAATATGAGAGTCGCTATTTAAAGAGTTACAGTAGTTTTCCCAGTATTGATTTTGTGCATTTTTTATTATATTTTTACACTGTTTTTCTTTTTCTATATATATAATATAGTCCTCCCCCCTACCACTGTGTTGTGCCCTATTACGACTTTTATTTCTTTCCGTTACCATTTGAGTGCACATATCTGTCCACCAAGGGACTGATGTTTTGATACTGCTTTTATTAATTCTTTTAACTGGGATGTGTCTGTCAGCACTATCAAGAATTGTGTTTGTTAGTCTAGAACATGTTTCATTTATGTTATCAGAAATCATGTCCTGACTTAATGTTTCATCACACATACTAGCAAATCCATCCCAGTTAGCCTTGTTGAGCCCTTAAGTGTAATCCTTACCTTAATTGTAATCCGATTACACTTAAGGTTAAGGACCACCCTTTAATGTAATCCCGGTTACATTTACGGTTGCAGGACCTCCCTTAATTGTAACCGATTACAATTAAGGGAGATAGTGTACATATGCCTGCAGTACCTACCGTAATTGTAATCCCTCGGAATTAGTTTACAATTTGCAGTGCTTATAAGATAAGAAAACGTATTCCGCCGTAGAATGATTGTTTTAAATAGCCATCGTAACCATGGAAACAAAAAAGGGCGGAGAAAAGTGCTCAGAATTGTTTCAAAATATTATACAAAAGAAATGTAAAACTTGTTCTAAAGCTTTCAATTCCCTAAAAGGGAAAAGTAGACGGAATTGTACAAAAATGATAGAAATTCTGACTTTTAAACAATATTTTTAACCAGACTCATTTATTTACTGGAAAAATCGGGATTTTGTCATTGTTTTCACGTGAATCCGAGATCAGCCCCCTTCCTCTCCCCTCTGAAAGAACGCTAAGATAAAAAAAAACAGTCAGGATAAACATTTACGGGTGGGTTGTCTTATGTTAGCTCGAATCACAAAATCACTATCTGCATGCGACTCCCTCCGACTTACTCCTTCATTCTAAGAACAACGAGACAGCAACAAAATAAATACTTTCATTTATCGGGTCAGACTGTTTCTCATCGATACTGGGATTTGTACGGAAATACCCGATGCTTCCTTGCCAAATCTTTCAGAGAGTTTTGTGTATGATGCTACTGTTGTTCAATATTGAGGACGATGCGACATCTATACAAATCTTTTTAAATGCAGTTTTGTCAGAGACATAAATTCCAGAGATTCGAAGCTATGGGGAGTATCGTGTCTACCCCGACGCTATATCAATATTGGCGCAAAATTCAAATCGTACAAGACTAGAATTCAAATATCTCACTATCTCCACGTATCGTCAATGAACTTAATATATCTCAGAAACTTTCCAAAACGGATCACAAACCGCATTTCACTGATGAAGTTGTTTTTATGTGCTTCCCACTGACTGCAAATTCACAACAAGTGTGGACCCAATTAGGTGTCTCGCCCGTCGGCACATGGATCGGTCGGAAATTTTTAGACAAATTGCAAAGGAAATGAGGAAATATACTACAAAAATTAACCTAAATTACACCAATTTAAGTCATTAAGAAATGTATCTGATCAGAGAAACTTAAAGTGTTTGATAATTAGACTGTGAAATTGAGGTCAAGGGCAGAAGTCTTATACCAGACTGTCATAAACTACCCAAACCAAGTGACATACAAAATATTATTGATCTACCACCAATAAATGTCGAGAAATGGATCGAATCTAAAAAAAAATTAATATGGTCACTAAACCTTCATTTAACAGCTCAATAACAAGAATCACACGCCAGACTGACATTTACTACTTAAGACCAACCTTCATACCTAAAATTATTGACCTAGCACTTGTTGATAAAATCAGAGAAGGTTAACCTGGTCACTAAACCGTGAAATTGGGGCCAAATGTTATATGCCAAACTGTTGTTGAGAAAGTGATCTAATCAGAAAAACTTAAAAGTGAGGTCAAGGGCAAAAGTTACATATCAGACTGACATGTACTACACATGACCGAGCTACATACCAAATATCATTGACCTACCACTAATAGTTGTTGAGAAATGAATATAATCAGAGAAATTTAACCTGGTCACTAGACCATGAATTAGAGGTCAAGGACAAAAGTCATATAACAGACTCACATGAACTACCCAAAACCAACCTACATACCATATATCATTGACCTACCACCTCTAGTTATTTAGGAATGGATGTAATCTGAAAAAAACTTAACCTGGTCACTAGACCGTGAAATTAAAGTCAAGGTCACTTAATTGTGTGTCCATCAGGTAGCACTTCTGTACCAAATAAGATGTTCCTACATAAAAGGGTCTTCAATCTATCCTGTATTTAGTTAAAGTTAACGACGCCACCACCGCCGCCGTCGTCATACTTTGCACGCCTATGTCCCACTTTCAGCGACTTTTTGTCGTGGGCGAGACAAATACAATATGGCGAATGACGCCTCTTGCTGCAATCTCGTGACGTTATGTAGCCAATGTATGGAAAATGACTTTCCATACGATATACTAGGAGCTCCAAATCTCTGGATTTTTTTTTCTCTGCATGGTTTTGTATAATCCTTTTATCGCTCAAGAGATAGTTTTATAATGCATTGGCTCTTTATCTCTTTGACTTTGTTGATTTAGGTCAGGTAACGGGATAGTGAATAAGGGTTATAGTTGTTATTGATACATTTACGGTAAGTATTACATTTAAGGGTTGATGATGAACCTGCGTTCACTCCCATTTTTTTTGTGGAGTCATTGATTTTCATCTTGTTTTATTAGATTGCATGTATGTTTTTGTGCTTCGTGTGTCTGTCATTAATACTGAGCCCATTCGGGTCTATGTCCATCGACTTTCCGTTTTGGCTGACAATTCGGTTTCCTTCTCGACTTATTTAGATATTGTTGAACGTCTACTTAGCAATATTTTAGCTATATCAAGACGAGAACAAATTTGTAAATAAATAATCAATTGGGATTGGGAAACAGGAAATTTATATTGCCACAAAATTGTAAAAAGTAGGGCGACATCGAAACTTGCAACAGATCACCTATGGATCACTCAAAAGAGTTTGCATAGTTTGCTGCAGGGGTTCTATAACGTGTAGTAGGTAGCATGGCATCTATACACGAAGACCTGAGTTTGCATTCCATCCAAAAGATGGGTTAGGTATTCATTTAGTTTTGGAGGGGTTGTACCCAACAGCCTAGGATACTGCGTCCTATTTCTATATTTCTGGTATTTTAAAATTCCACCTGTACCAGTCACTTGCCCATAATTAAAGATTTCTGACAGTAATTCTTAGCACTTTTTCTCCTCCCTTTTTTTTCATGGCAGTGATGGCTACTTAAAACAAATATGACTCATAATCAAGCTATGGCGAACGCGTTTTCTTATCTTATATGAGTCTTATATGTGCTGCAAATTGTAATCTAATTCCGAGGGATTACATTTACGGTAGGTACTGTAGGCATATGTACACTATCTCCCTTAAATGTAATCGGTTACAATTAAGGGAGGTCCTGCAACCGTAAAGGTAACCGCGATTACATTAATGGGTGGTCCTTAACCTTAAATGTAATCGGATTACATTTAAGGTAAGGATTACACTTAAGGGCTCAACATAGCCTTATTGTAGTTCCAATTTAGTTCATTTTCAGGCTGTATTGTACTAGGTAACTGACTAAAGTTTATACTTATTACAAAATGGTCACTTCCATATATGGAACTGTGGTCAACAGACCAACTAATCTGATGTGCTGTATGAATGCTACTTATACTTAAATCTATACAAGAGAGCTCTAAGTTAATATGGTTTAGTCTTGTTCATGTTCCATCATCTAATACCATAACTTCATTATTTGAAATAAATTCATATAGTTCATTACCTTTGGTATCATTATCTTTACTTCCCCATAATTTGTGATGGGCATTATAATCTCCACAGACTATGAAATTTCCTTTAAGTTGGTTAAATAATTCCTGATAGTGTATACTTTTTGTATTTGATGAAGCATCATACAAATTTACAAGTGTTAAAATTTGCTTGTTTATTGTGAATTCAACAGCAGATGTCTCAAACTTACTCTTCAATTGTTTTTTAGTATATGAAAGCTGATTGCTAATATAAATAGCTGTACCACCACCTCTAGAATGCTCCCTTACTGAGTAGTCTGCGAGTTTATTGACTTTCTAGAAACTTCGGAATGAAATTTCCTGTCATAGAAAGCATCAAACCAGTCATAATACCAAAGACTAGTATCTAGAATTATTCTATCTATAAAGAGAAATAAATTCGTTGAAAACTTAACTATAGATAGAAACCTGGCATGCCATTAAAAAGGCATGCAAACAAAAATGGAATACAAGCAGAAGGAGTATCTATTCCTGAATCATCCAAAACTATTTTCAAACCACTGTCCTGTGAAAGGCTTCAAATTGATTTTAGAGCAGTCATCTCTATATGTAGTCCACTAAACATAGGTAAAATGTTGCCTGCACCATGTTTCTCTAGCCAGTCAATTCATTGATTTTGTTTTGCTATGGCGAAAATGGGTTGATCAGCAGCAATGACTGGGACTTGGTCAGTGTAAAGATGAGAAACAACTTCCTTGATTTTCTTACATCCAATGACAAACTGTTGCAACAGAGTGAGCTTCTTCTCTATAAATAGGTAATAATGCTGAAATAGTCACTTTGAAAGGACTTTTCTTCATTGAAGCATGATGTGAAGACCACGATATTTTGATTCTATCTATGCTTACCGTTTCTGAGTAATTGACTTTGTTGACTGTTTATCAAAGTTAAGCTTGTTGTCTATAGTTACTCCGACATCTTTTTCTGCTATTGACTCATCCGTTGGTTTTAATCCATCCTTTTGAGTGTATTGAAATTTTATCAATATTTGATTGACCCGTATTGTTTGATCCGTATTGGTTTGAAATTCTAACTTCCATTGCTCTGACCAAACGTGCATTAGATGATATCTCTGTGTAAGTCTTCACAATCGACAGATGTATAAATTTCCTTGAAAATCTTTTTGCCTTACGGAATTCCAGAAGTGATAGGTTTCCACTGAATATTCAGCATTAAGAGGTACGTTTTGTTTTCGGTTTAGTAAAAAAATAAAATAATCCACTGTTTGTAGTTCTTCCTAATGTAATACATTTACAATTTATACAGTACTCTTCTGGTAATTTCACAATATGCAAATCAATACATCATTATTCGTCTAGAATTTCTGTCCATCAATCTAAGACTTTTAACAGCTGTAAAACAGGCGAACAACCGGATATCAATCCAAACTGTTAGTTACTATAAAGTTTATGTTCTAGCAAGTGGGTTATCAACTTTTCTCAGACATTTCTCTATAGTATATGTCAGACTGACTGGGGTGTAGTAACCGCCGTATTTATGGTCTCCCTTTTTAAACAGAGGAATTGCAATAGCACATCGCCATTCATCTTGGCAGACACTATTCGTTAATGAATTTTAAAAAATAATGCACAAAGATTGTGGTCTTGGAGTTAGAAGTCTACCTGTATTGGGTTTTATTTGTATCTTTACTATACTATAGGGAAACGGGATAGATAAAGGTTTAACCCTACTGCTAGCTCTTGCTAGTGCCGGTAGCAAGTCCGGCTATCCCGAGTTCCCATCGTTGTCTACGGTTGTCCTTTGTCTTTTTATTGTTTTTTTCTTGTGCAGTTCCCTTGTAGATAGTGGCATGTGATTGTATTTTTCTGCCATAGTAGGTCTTTCCTGTTATCTTTGCTATATTAATTCAAAGATTCTGATAGTATACGAGGTTGTATATAGTCAGGTCTAGGTGACTTGTCAATGTTCATATATCAAGTTTTTTCATTACCGTCTAAAAGGCTATTTTAATATATGGTCTAGTTTCGGAACATATGGGCTTATTTCTAACTCTGGCATATCTAAGTCATACCCCTCTGTAAATACAGAACAGAACAGAAGAGGTCTGAAAGCCTTCCCACAGTCTGACCTTGTAATCAGAGTAAATGTACAAATAGGGTTTCGAAGTACGAGTCTTGGTTTTAGATTGGACATAACCCCAGAAGTTCTTTTGATTTTGTTTGACATTTTCTGCTGTATTCATTTATTTATTGTCCTTAGGTGAATTTTGGCTTTCTATTTCGATCCTTTTGGTTATTTGTTCTCTATCAGCTTTTACACATGTTTCGGTTAATGGACTTCCAAATGTTTTGGTTTGATCTGCACTGATGAGACATAAGTTGTCGAAATGCGCATATGCAGAAAATAAATTAGTAACTTATTTATATTGTAATTTATTACCATTGGGCCGATGCCTCTGCTGGTGGACTGTAAAGTCCCCGAGGGCATTCACCAACCCAGTAGTCCAGGTGCTTCGGAGCTGGCCCGATAACATTTTATTAAAATCTGCAATATCTAAATTTTACAAAATTTTGTTCAAAACTAAGGAGTATCTCTCTCATGCATAGCTCTGTCCTTAGGTGAATTTCGGCTTTTTTTGTTATTTTTTCTCTATCAGCCTTTACACGTTTTTCGATTAATGAACTTCCAAACGTTTTGGATTGATCTGCACTGGTGAGACACATATACTTTCATTTACTTAAGTTGTCGAAATGCGCATATGCAGAAAATAAATGAACAGTAACTTCGCTAATTTGCTATTTATCCATATGCATGCAGTAAGTAAATTTACGGCAAATTCGGTATTTTGTTATTTATAACCACTGGGTTGATGCCACTGCTGGTGGACTATTCGTCCCCGAGGTTATTCCCCAGCCCAGTAGCCCAGTGCTTCGGGGCATGCCCGAAAACCGATTTTGTTTTTGGAAACCTACAATATCTGAATGTGAAAATTTTGTTTAAAACTAAGAAGTATCTCCCTCATGCAAAGCCCTTTCCTCAGCTGATTTGGGCTTTCTCTTTAGATACTTTTATTTTTTGTTTTCTATCAACTTTTGTCCACCCTCGATATCTGGATTTCCAATTGCTAAAAGATTTTAACGTTACACATACATGAATATCAAAATTGTCCTATATTTTGCTAACAAACATTGACCATTGTTCAACTGTGTCTTTATCCTCCAAAATATTACATTAAATAATACTAGTGTGAATAATAGCGTGTAGAGTTTGAATATCTAGAAAATTGCCTTTTTAGGGGAGGGGTGCTAATTTCATCAATTTTGACATAATTTTTAACTAATATTATTATACCATAAATCATGACGACCCGTTTAGAATAAAGAAAATCGAAATATTGAAAATATTGAAATCTCCCGAAAATTTCAATATTTAAAAAGTTTAATCAGAAAAAAATCTATGGGCTTTGGTGATAATATATGTCTACATTCATCACAACTGATAGTTTTAGTATAAAAAATCAGCAAATAGCCAAAGTTTTTCATAAAAAAGGAAATAAAAGCCAAAAATATAAATTTTCACATTTTTTTCAGCTGAAGGGGGACATTTTTTGCACCCCCAGACTTTAAATCAGTCGTAAATTATTTATATTTACTGTAAATGTTAAGGTTATCGAAAGTAGATTTAATTTGGTACCAAACTTTATAGGCATACTGGCCTCTCGCTGATACTGCCAATGTCTACTGAAATCTATGATTATTCTTCACCAAAGCCTTCGGGGAGTTTTGAATTTGATTTTTATTCCGTAGTGCGACATTTTTTTTATCAGCAGACTAGGCTCCTTGAGCTAGCCGGTAGTTTAGCGGCGAGCACTCCTCGACCAATCTTTCGAAATTACGGTTTTGTCTTATTCTTTCCTTTTCAAGATTGTGGTCTTGGAGTTAGTAGTCTACCTGCACTGGGTTTTATTTGTATGTTTATTATACTATAGGGAAACGGGATAGGGAAAGGGGAGGTTTAGATACCCATAAACCGGTTTAACCCTAGCTCTTGCTAATGCCGGTACAAAGTCTGGCTATCCCGAGTACCTAGAGTTGTCCATGTTTGTCTTTTGTCATTTTATTGCTTTTCCTGTGCGGTTCCCTGGTGGGTCGTGGCATGTGATTGTGGTTTTCGGCCATTGTAAGTGTTCTACATCAATTTCAGTACAAATGTATATCTAACATCTCTGTGGAAAATTGAAGAGCTTAAAATGAAACTTAAGTTAAAACGATAATATAACTGCCGTACTAGAAAACTGACCCTATCCAGTCTATGAATACAGGTTTTATTTTGAAATAAAGGAATCGGAAGGACTGGAAATTGCTCCGTGGGTACGGAAAATGATTTCAGATCATGGCCTATAGCATTACTCCTTGAACCAAGGGTGATTCCATTTAATCGCCAGCGCGGGAAATTCGGGTGAATTTTTAGAAAATCTAATACTGTAATCAATACTGAAGTACTGAAACCTTTGTTTCTGAATATGACCATTTCGACAACTAACGTCCCCTCGGCGTAGATCAAATCAAAAGATTTGGAAAACCATAAACCGGAAGATTTATAAAATCTGATAGAGGCCAAATAACCGATATCATCATATTTGCCATTTTCATATTTTCTAGTTGATATAAACATTTTGAGAAGGTAGTAAAAGTAATAAATTTTGTTATGAAGAAACATAATAGAACATAGTCTAATCGCACATCGTATTAGCATTTTCAAGATCGGTTTATTTATTCGGGTATGGATTTCAGTAATATTTGGGGTGAATTTTTGGGCATAAGCTGTAATATATTACAGTCTTACCATGGGCAAGACATAATCATCATTATAATTCGTGTGTTCTTCCATTAACTCGGTCCAGGTCTATTAATTATCCCAGTGCAAATGCTCCTCTTTGCAAGTGAATAGCTTAAATTTGTCCTTTGCACGTTGTACTATTTCCTTGATGTCCAGGATATAGCTGGCCACATTATTTGGTATATTACACATCTTGGGGTCGAAGGTTTCGATATCTACATTTGTTATTACCTGTTATCTTTAATAGTAACCTATTTTTTGTGTAGAAGGTCTATCAGTACAACAGTAAACGGTAAGTAGTAACCCAGATTTTATTGTTAACTTATTTCAAACCATGTTAATATTTGTTATCATGATTGCAGGTAAACTTTTTCTGAATGCATTTTGGATTACAGAGGGTATAACTCCCCTCGAGTCCATAGTACACCCAAAATTTGAGATAAGTTCATAGTCCATTATTTTATTTTTCTTTTTAAATTTAAGATGTTATGTTTTAAGTCCGTGAAGTCCATGAACTCAAGTGGCCAAGTCAAAAGTACGCCAAAAATATGGCGAAAGTCTCGAGTCTCCGAGTCCAAAAAGGGGGTTAGACCCTCGTTATAGTCAATGCTGTAGAACTATGATCTATGTCTTCACTGACCCTGGGAATGCATAATTGCTGTAGTGTTTCATACGACCGCAAAAAAAAATGAGGTCTTATACTGGTGGTGCTGGTAGACGTCGTAGCCGTCGTCGTTGTGTTTTAGGTCAATAACATTTGTTCCAGTTGATCAATCCTTTTGAAATTTAAACAAAATGTTCCTTGCCACAGACGAAAGCCTTGAAATGGGCTTACTTTCGGGATATTATGGCCTCGTCCGTTTCTTAAAAAGGGATCAAAAAGGGCGTTTTGATATATTTGGCTGTAGAATCTTTATTATTTATCGGAATTTGATGGGGATTCATTCATTGTACTCCTTAGAAAATATTCAATCAGTAGTCTGCCAACAGATTTCACGTGGCATGTACTGTTCATGAGATAGATGGGTCCCAAAAGGGGCAAATTTCAAAACATTTAATTTTGCTATTTTTAGCCACGAAAAATGAAAAATTAACGTAGCGTTTAACCATCAGATCTTTGATAATTTGATTCCTTTCTAAGCTATGAGGGGCCGAAAAGGGCAAAATTGCAAACATTACATAAAAAATTTTATTTTTCATTTGATTTCAAAGGGATTTTTTTTCTTTGGATTCCTCTCATTGTATGCTTTCGGTGGTATTCCAACGGATTTGACATAGCTCTAACCATTTCCAAGGGGCCAAGTTGCAATATTTCAAAATATGTGAAACTATTTTTCATTACATCAATATGTTTTTAGTTGGTAGTCAACAGATTTTGCTTAGCTCTCACCATCTCCAATCAATAAGGGATTAAAAGGGCAAATTATTTGTGTCCAGTGAATTTATGTGTCAAGGTCCTTATTCTGTTCAGCAAACTACTGTATCCATATTCATTTTAATTAATACTTGTTCAAAATTCAGTAGTCGAGATGCTGGGGTCGTATCATGCTGCGCTCGGCATAGCACTTTATTTTAAATTGTTATTTGACTTGTTTGTTTATATCTTTATTTATTTTTTTTTATTGTTTTGATTATGAGCTGGCATGGAAGACGGATTCACGTGGACGGATTTTCCTGAATGTTAGTGATTTAGATATGAAAACAAAACATTCGACCCTGCCAAGAAGCTGGTAGGTTGGGCTGTAATGAGGAATGGCGAGTCTGTTACTATTGACTTCTTTGAAAATAATTTATTTGTTGGGTTCAATAATTAGTTAATTTTGTTATTTAGTTTTACTATCAATAAAATTCGTAAAGGTTCCACGGAACCCTGTCGTAATTTAGCCTATATTTAGATGTGGTTGCTAGGTAGAATTTCAAGAAATAACTGGTCTCTGAAACTTTCATTCCCAAAATTGGAATCAAATATTTTTGTACAATGACTATTATCAATGAAATGTATTTTAAGAAATATGGTTGCTAAGTAAAATTCCAAAAAATAACTGGTCTTTCAGAGTTTCATGAAATTTACCAGAACTGACTTTTGCAAACGATCATTATAACTGTAAGGAATTGAAAAAGATATGGTTGCTAGGTAGAATTCCCCAAAATAACAGGTCTTAGAAAGTTTCAGGAAATTTACCAAAATTAGAATCAAAGATTTTTTTAAATTTGACTTTTGCAAATGATCATTATAACTGTAAGGAAATGAAAAAGTTATGGTTGCTATGTAGATTTCAAAAAAAAAAAAAAAAAAAAAAAAAAATAACTGGTCTTTGAGAGTTTGAGAGTTCCAGGAACGTAAAAAGAAATTGGAATCAAAAACTTTTGCAATTTTATTACTAAAAATGTTTGTTTGATTCTAATTTATTAAAAAAGCATTGTTGCTAAGGAGAATTTCTAAAAATAGCTGGTCTTGGAGAGTTTCAGGAGACCAAAGTTGGAACCATGTTATTTAATTCTTTAATGTTTAAAATTATGTTCTATACTAAAACATTGTTAAAATTTGTAATTGGATGCAAAATTTTCAAAAATTATTGGTCTTGTGACATTTTCAGGAAATTTACCAAAAGTGGAACCAGAATCAAAATTCCAACAGCCTGTTACACATCTGCGCATTTTATGCAAAAATGTCAATGTTAATGTAATCTTATTAAGAATTAAAGATTCTATTCTACTTCTTCAGAATTAACATTGAATTTTTTTAGCGAAAAAACTAAGTTTTTTTGGCAAAAATCTAAGTCCAAACTTGGAAAAAATACAGAAAAACTAGAAAAAAATTCCTATTTTTTCAGCTTGAGGTAATTTTCTAACCACCATCTAACTTTTGACCACTTTTTATGAAATTCCAATAAGATTTAATTACTTAATTTGACTTCTAAAAAACTTTAACCACAGGGTTAAAATAAATAAAGTCCAAATAAGGAAAAAATACGGAAAAACTTAAAAAAAAGTTTTTGAAATTTTTCAGCTAGAGGTAATTTTCAGACCATTTTCTTGCTTCTATGCAAATTTCAATTGATTCCTTAAAGATTTGATGAAGATATTGACGTTTAGAAAACTTTAACTACAGGGTTAAAATAAATGTTGACGACGCCGACGCCGACACGACGACGGAATTTTGGATCACTATATCTCGCTTTCGCGACTTTCGTTGCGGGCGAGACAAAAAGCCCTGACACCCTTTTTCATTGTATTGATTATCAAAATTTGGCCTTTGTGATTTTATAATCTTAACACAAATGATAAAGAATAAAGAAGAGGATATCTTTTGTGATTGTTCACATTTTTCACAAGACAGAATCCATGAGCCCGATATGTATTTGAGAAAGGGCGTGGAATTAAAAATTCATGACTACTTTTTATACCACTACCACCTCAAACGAAATTTAGGGGCCTATATAGCAGGGATGAGTTAATTACATTGAAAAGTAATTAATTAAATTACAATTACTTTCCCAAAATGCTCAATTAAATTACAATTACAGGGATTTTGGAATGTAATTAATTAAATTACAATTACTTTGCAAATGTAATTAATTAAATTACAAATTACATTTGAAGCCAACATTTTGTTTTTATTATTCATTTTCAAAGGTTCTTTATCATGCTATCAAATGAAAAGGACTCTAAAAGCCATGAACGAAAGCATCACATTCCTATTATTGCAAAATTAATAAACTACCAAAAAAGTTGACTTATGTGATTACTGATTAACTTTATCTACATCAAATGTTCAAATGTATTGTCCTCTAGCCTAAACATATCAGACTCAAAAGTTTATCGATTCTCTCTACAGTGGGGTGGTTATAAACTGACTGACAAGTTCACTCACTAATATTTGGAGTTATTTTGAATTCCCTCAATTTGCAGGCAGCTAGCATGTATCTTACTTTCATGTATAACTATTACTTGAATATGTAAGTAATACCGTATAAGTGGTTATTTTCGCGAGGACTTAATTTTCGCTTTATTCGCGACCATTCTGAAGTCGCGAAAATTGAATACCGCGAAATATAATTTATATGAGACTTTATACAGTAAATGATTAGCAATCGCGAAAATTTGAGCCCCGCAAAAATAAAATCCAGCAATTTTGAAAGAAATCGCGAAATTTGCGTCCCGCGAAAAAAAACCACTTATACGGTATAAACACATCAACAGAACATTCATTTGATTAGAAAGGTGTCATCCTGGTTTGCCCACTTTTAATATATATATATATATATATAGGCAAAATAAACATAGTGGACTGTGCTGTTTTAACAATTAAAGTTAAAAATCCGAAAGCTTATTGCTCATCTACAGACTATATGCAACAATTCTACAACAAAATTAAATCCATAAATCCATAAATGTAGGAGGAGTTTGTGTCACATGCCATATGTGTAAAAATTGACATCTTGGGGCCTCTTGTTTGCACCAAGAGCAATATTAAAAATTCGAAAGCTTATTGAGCATCCCCGATCTTTCTTCGAAAGCGCGAGGATCAAAAAAACTATAGGGTCAGAGAATGAGCCAGTATCGGTCATCTGACAAAATAATGCTATGCCATGCCCTATATTGATTTCCCATAAGGTCAAATGTTAAGCAATATTCTCAAACGGGCTGTCATATTTTGTCAGTTCCAGTTGAAATAAGTAAGTTTTGTAAAGGACCTTTCCTACATCATTTAAGGGGGGCAATAGGGTAAAATTGATTCTCTGTTAGCTGTTATTGCAAAATATAATGTTGTGTTAGCTGTTATTGGGTAGTCCTGTGTTAGCTGTTATGATGAATATTCAGTTCACTGTTGTTATTGAACAGTTCTGTTTGGTGTTATTACAAAGAAATACCCCAAAAATTTTCGCGCCTCGCTCCACCCGGCGCATTTTCTAAGTTGCAATTCCCCGTTTTCAAATCACCTGCCTGCTTCATGATTATTTAGCTGTTGCCTACAACTGTATAGGTTCTTAGTCTACATTTTGGCTATTAAGTCGATTTTGTATAATTCAGCTTTCTTTTTGCTGTGGTCAATTTTGACCAGCTTTTTCTTTATAGTTCAATTTGAAATAAATTGATTGATTGATTATTTAGAGTTTAACGTCCAGTGAGCAATATTTCAGC
>MJUU01044243.1:0-52208 GCA_002080025.1 Modiolus philippinarum | reverse complement strand
CAAGAAAGTGGTCTTGTAGGGATCATTAGGTTAAAAAGCATGGATGTAGCGTTGCTCGACAATTAGTGATGAAAACCGGTGCTAGGGGGCGTCTTGAACTTGCTATGAGGTATGAGTAAAACTCATTGTTGTTATTTGGTATTAAAGTTTGTGTTTAAAAGCAAAAGCTTCTGGGAAATTGAAAAGCTTTAAGCGCAGGAATCACCACCCTATTTGTCCAAAAAGGTATGAAAATTCCCGTTATTAGAATACTTAATAATATATAATTAAAACTAGATTTGCAATTATAAACAATAGCCGATGTCATCCCAGACAACTAATTCGATGATTCAATTTCATTTGCGGCCTAAAAATTCACCAGAAATTAATTTTCGTTGAAATTGGACCAAATTGAATTGTTTTGGCGGCCATCTTGGAAATGGAAACCATTTGGAAAAAATTTTTAGCATAAGTTCCTTTCTTATGGTGAATAAAAGGATATGGAGTAAATGCACATGAGACAAAGTCTCTACAAATACATGGTAAAAAACAAGCAAAGGAACAACGCTTTTATTGTTGTTCTTCATCTTGAAGTCACCATGAGGCCTTCAACAATGAGCTTTGCTCATACCTCATAGTAAGTTCAAGACGGCCCCTAGCACCGGTTTAAGCGGAATTCTTTGCTAATTGTCGAGCAACGCTACATCCATGTCTTTCTTGGTCATGGGTGCGGGATTGTCAACAAACATATATCTTACTACATATTTATACAAATTTTGAACAAATTCTGCAAAGCAGTTACTGAGATTTTGAATCCTCAATTTTTTAACGTACAGAGGCGGCCATCTTGGAAATGGAATAACAACATGTCACCCCGACGTTGTCTTGGGCGACATAAAATAAAAGAAAAAAAAAGAAACTTCAATATTTGATATACTGTATGTCATATATGGAGGATTTGACATTTTCCATTTCCTGCGAAAATTTATTTTTATCTACAAGAAATTGAATGAAGCTATGTTTCTGCAATGCATGCCTATGATCATTATTATCTTGTATTTAAGCCTTCAAGGTTCGGTGAACAGTCTAGCAATTTAGGGCCAATTTGTTTAATATACAGTACAGTATTATACGCCTCAATGTGATTTCTAAATAAAACTTAAAACTACTGAGAAATATTATGAAAACTGTATAATAAGCCTTAATATTCCTTACAGCTGAATGTCAAGTAAGAAGATTACCTTCCTTGCCAAATATCCGACTTTCTTCAATTTGAATATTTTAAGACACCATTGAAAAGTTGCATATTTTAATGCAAGCATCATGAAATGCTTTATTAAAGGAGAGTAGTGTCATGTTTGGAAGGATATTTTATTTTAACTTATGATAAATATTTAAAATCTTGCATTTTGTTCATGCAAATCACAACAAGTAGTTTATATGTTAAAAGGAGTTATCTGTCCCTACTAAATAATATGAACTTATCCGGCATTTATAACAATATTGTCTGGGTTATGTATGCGACATACTGAAATTGATCGTTATTTTTTCTATGGAAATACTAAGATAATAGATACCACGGTGATAATTATTTTTAGAGTTGATGTTTTCATGACAACACGATAATACCTAATTAAATCAGAGACATATAATTATATGTCTCTGATTAAATTTATACTGCGTATATCATATAAGATTAGTCACATGATAGAAAAATGTCTGTGTTCAGTGTTTATATTTTTCATTTTCTTTATTGATAGGGGCTTAAGATAATTACTAATCAATCAAACAACTCTGATGTTGTTGTATAAAATTTGTTAATCTACTCCACATTTTTCAATAAAACCAAACAAAGAAAAAAATACCCAACATTGAACAGAGCAGTTAATTATATGTGTCCGGAATTACCATATAATATGCATCTTTCTTGGATAAATTTTGGAAAACCGTGTATCTTTTTTTGATCATGATCTAATGGCATCATTGGGTAAATTCTAATATAATGTGGTTAAAACGCTTATAAACCACTAGAGGTGTGAAAGGTAAACATATGTACGACATGCGACGACGAAGATGTCACAAATGGAAGGTGAAAATTAATCCTACTGCCAAAGACGAATTTTAGCAAATTTTAGTCGATTATTTACTTTTGTCTGATAATTGGACCCCATTTATTAATTTATTTTGGATTTTCTAAGCAATAACGCATAATTGTTCGAACATATATTATCAAAGGTTACAACTGTGCATGCAACTGAATGCGTTTATTTTTACCCCAGGACTTCAATTGGTGGAAACTCATAAAAATAATTATCACCGTGTCCAATATAACATTCGGGGGCGGCACAGAGTTGTTAAGGGGACGGAGATTTGAAGCGGAGAAAAGCCGATATGCCGATGTAGTTTGTCTTATTAGAGCAAATAAATCAACTGTAATACTATGTAAACTGCTTTGCGGAACTTTGTGATGTCTAAAGGGGTTTCTGGACCTGTTTTGCAGGTTTTAAATGAATGGAAAAACAGTGAAATATTGTGCAATGTATGGACACCCCCTTAATTTTCAAACAGGCGACTAACGTTTTCATTTATTTCGGTTGATATATATGTTTTACATTTTAAAGGAAGTTTCCAACAGATAACAATTGCCCGAAAGAACAAACGCCTCTCATATTTACCACCTGCTACTCCCCATTATTTTTTTTTATTAAGAAAATCCACATGTTGAGTCAGGGGGCGACAATCCCGGTTGTTTCGGGTACAAATTTGGACGGTTCTTCGGGAAAAAGGTCTCAATACTCTTTGAAACACGTGTACAGCATAACAAAATTTACTGTTTATTATGCAACTTGGGTATATTTTTTATTTTCAATTGTATTTGGTATTATTATTGGTGTTGTATTCATTTTTTTTATTCTCTTTAAATATATTCGCCCATTTGGCCAATTTAGCAAGAGCCCCCCTTTTGCGTTGTACCTTTGGAAACCGAAATTCAAGACATAAAAATAATCAAACTTGAAATTCATAATTCGTACAGAAACACGTATTCATATGGAAGTGAGACACTTATAAACAAAACAACTATATTACCCCTATCATACATGAAAATCAATCGCGCATCATCCTCATTAGAGTGAAAACACGCACGTTTAAATCATCACTTATATGATGAACAAGGCATTCAGGGGAAATTGTTATGGTTAAAATTAAGGAAAGGTTTAGGGTTATAGTCAGGAACACAATAAGGGTTATATTCAGGGAAAGGGTGAGATTTATATTTAGCGAAAGTTATTGGTTAGGGATAAAATAAAGCAAAGGGTTAGTGTTATAGTCAGAGAAACGGTTAGATTTATGTTGAACGTAAGGACTAGAGTTATATTCAAGAAAACGGTAGGCGTTAAATTCAGGGAAAGGGTAAGGGTTATTGCTGCCAAATGGGTTCATGATTTGTCCGGAGCAAATGTACTAGTTTGAGATATTAAGAATCTAACACCAGGGGAAGTGCGAGACAGGGGAATCTCAGACACCCAAGGGTAAGATTTCCAGTCTCGGACGAAGCTTGCTGAGTCCGAGATGATTGAAATCTTACCCGAGGGTGTCTGAGATTCTCTTGTCTCACACTTCCACTGGTGTTTGATTTTATTTCTCACTGTATTCACCCTAAAACATACTAAAATCCACACAAAAATGTCGTCCCCTTTCGTCTGTTTACACAAGGAGTTACGTCCCTTTTTGTAACGTCATAAAATCAGGAATGTACACCCGAGCGCGCCATATTTTAAAAGCCGATTTTTCTTGATTTTCCACTGAAATGTTACTTCAAATGATAAAACACGTTTATGATACGAAGATTAAATACACTTATAATCACTAATGAGGACAGATGTAGACTACAGATCCTTATATGCAAAACACGATATTTGCCGGTAAACTGCACGTGATTTTTTTGTCTTACACTAGTGTAAGACAAGGAAATCTCACACCGCTAAAAATAGGAACTGCTGTGTCTCAAAAGTGAGAAAAAAGAAATTATTTTGCAGATCAGTTGTACAAATAAAAGTGCATGGGACAAAATCCCTATAAATACATTGTAAAAATTAAGCAAATATAACTGTATAACAACGCTTTTATTGTTTTTCTTCATCTTCCATATATCAGGGGTGTGCATGTCGATTTTTGAGTTTTGATAATTAATGCCAAAATTACCAGTTTTTGAATTTAATTAGTCAGTCATATGTCAAATATCTGTCAACAGGATAATCCATTTGTTCAGGACAGAGCAGGATATCGCCTCCAACAGTTTTCTATAAACTTCCAAAATAGACGATTTGAAAGGAAGGCTAAACATTGCAGATTTTAAAAATTTGGGATATTCAGGATTGACCTCTAGGCGAGGTATACTGTTCATGTAAAAGAAACCCCGGTTTGCTGTCACATTGACAGATTTCCTCATGCTTACACACTAAATTGTTTTACCCTCACATTTTTTTCTGTGGATTATTTTAATTTCTGTGCACTGCTTTTGCATACCAACGAGAAGCTCGTAAGAGCCCGTATCGCTCATCTGGACAATGGCCAATACATTAAGTCAAATAAACTTCTACGGTCTGAATTTCAAACAATGTAAAGAAACCTTTATGTCATATGGCTCAACATTTAACCACTTTCTCATTTGGTCATGAACCTGAAAAAACAGTTTTTGCAGAAGGCCATTTTAATACTTCTATGGCCAGGTAAAGATCCAACTGACATAGCACTTTCAGAGGGGAATATCTTTGAATGTTTCCCCATATTGTTCAATATTAAATCTTTGTTTACCGCTGGTGGCCATCTTGGATATAGCCCTGACCCGCAAAACAACTTTTTCCAGGGGACGAACTAAATACTATTGTGGCCAAGTTTGGTTCCATTTAGCTCAGCATTTTCAGAAATGATCTTTGAATGTGTTTTCTCAATAACTATGTTCCCCACTGATGGCCCTCTTTGATATAGCTCTGAGCTGAAAAACAACTTTCTTACAGGGGACAACCTAAAGACTGTATGGCCAATTTTGGTTCTAATTTGGTCATAAGCTTCAGTGGAGAAGATCTTTCGATGTCTTTTCTCATAGAGTCCATTGTTAAACCTATGTTCCTAGCTTGCGGGCATCTTGGATATAGCGCTAAAATTTTTCTTTGCAAGGGACCACCTAAGTACTTTTTTGGCAGAGTTTCATTCCAATTGGCTCAGAAGTTTCAGAGTAGAAGATCTTTGAATGAGTTTACCAAAACTATGTTCCCTGCTGGCAGCCATCTTGGATATAAATCTGACCTGAAAAACAACTTTTTGATGGGGACCAAGTAAGGACAATTTGGCCAAGTTTGGTTCCAATTAGCCCAGTAGTTTCAGATGAGAAGATCTTTAAAGAAAAGTCTCGAGGTTTGGGCATGTTGTCAGTTCTATATCTCCGTCAGTAATGGAAAAGGGGGGGTGTAATACCAACATCTGCAGAAATCGTGTATAAGATAAGAAATTGTCCAAATCACCAAAAACATGGAGAAAACAATAATGATTAAAACAAAGTACATTTTTTCCTAAATAAAGTCCAAATTCGAAATTGATCTTCGTTTTATCTACAGTTGCAGTTGCTAATTTAGCAGGTGGTGGCAGTTATCCGTTGTCATTATGACTGTAAAATTATTCCATTCATAATATTTACACTAATAAAACCAGAAATGGTTTTGTTACTTCTTCAGGCTTTTAGGAATAGCTAACTGAGTTTTAGGAATAACTACCTTAATAAGCTAATGCTATTTTATGAGAACTACACTGCAAAAGAGTTTGATTGAGATAAGCCATTTATTTTTTTGAAATGATAAAAAATTTTTACTGCTGATTTTGACAATTATTATACAACAATTTATATTGTTGTTTATCTCTGAAATGTAAACTTTAGTGGTAGTATATATCTTAAGAGTGCAATGATCTTAAAATAATGCATAATTGAAGAAATGCTACATTCGTAATTATCATTTATAACATTTCTTCACCTTGTATACGTTGCTTTCCTTAATTATACGTGTAAATAAAGATGTGTTGCTAAATGTTGATTTTGTTGACTTGAAACAACGGCAGTAGAATACCGAAGGAACATTTGATGACTTGATTGAAGGAAATCTTGGTTCAATAATGTCAAACTATAATAAAACAATTGTAGACTTTTCCTACTGGTCAATTAAGAAAAAAATCACGGTAGCGTGAACATATGGCGATTTTACCTCAGGTTGGCCCTTTATGGCAAATATTTTATCCAGAGCGTAAGCGAGGGATAAGATATAGGCATAAAGGGCAAACCCGTTGTAAAATCAACATACATTCACGCTCCCGTGAATTATTTCGATTCTAATATGAAACTTACAGGGTACAGACGAAATGAATTCGTCTTTGTTTTCATGGTTGAAACAGCCATTTTACCCCGTAAAGTATGACGTTTTGTCCTTTGACGCTACAAACACTGACGTCAAACTGTGTATGACGTTATCAAAAGTAACCTCGATTGTCATGACAATATTCATGAGTATATGCGGATTTTTCCACGGTAATGGACACAAGGCGATTTAAGGACGTCATATTAGAATACATGTTTTTATCAATCTTAATCGTATATCAACCTCGATCGATATATGAATAAGATCGATAAAAACATGAAGTGACCTCATCAAAAGGCTATAATTGTATATTATAATAAAATCACCTATGTACTAATAATCTAGAATTCAGGAATGTTTTTTCACCTTTTATATCTCTGACCTGAGTCTCGGACACCTTTATGCAGGAGTGGAAAAAATCATAGAAATATCGACCCTTGATAAAATATTAATTTGCGAGAAGAGCAATGAGAACATGTATTTTCTATTCAAAAATTAAAAAAATCCCAGTACAGATAAATTATAAGTTGTACATTAGGGGTTAACATTCGGTTGCATCAATTTCTTTTTGAAATTTCGTCAAATTTGAGATCTCTCTTTGGAAATATTGTGAATAATTGCCGTTTTGTAACCTTTAGTCGATAAAATATTTACAGGAACAATGTCTGTATGTTTTTTCACTTTTTATATCTCTGACCTGGGTCTCGGACAGGTTTATGCAGGAGTGGAAAAAAAATCATAGAAATATCGACACTTGATAAAATATTAATTTGCGAGAAGAGCAATGAGAACATGTATTTTCTATTCAAAAATTTAAAAAATCTCAGTACAGAAAAATTAGAAGTTGTACATTAGGGGTTAAAATTCGGTTGCATCAATATCTTTTTAAAATTTCATCAAACTGGAGACTCCTTTTGGAAATATTGTGGATAATTGCCGTTTTGTAACCTTTAGTCGATAAAATATATACAGGAACAATGTGAAAAGATATGAAGTAAATGCAGATGAGACAAAATCTCTACAAATACATGGTATATCCAAGCAAAGGAACAACAGAATCGATATGCTATGTTAACGTCGCTCCCCTACAGAAGCCGTACTCGAAACACGTGACTCGAAATATACTCCAATGCTTAAAAATACATTAAAGCTTTGTTGTTAGCATCAAAATAGATTTTGCAATAAATTTTGTTATCAATTCGTGATGTAAAGTAAAATTATTTCGTCTATGCAATCTTATTTTCCAATTATCGTAGTGACGTTGATTGAATATTTCTTTAGTATTGCGAGGTTATGGCAATAATAATTCAATATAACTGTGCTTCCTTTTATCTACAAAACTGTTTTGTGATATGGCAGTATATACAGTTGTAACTTTTACGATTCTGACATGAAAAAAAGATTGTCAGCTGATGGCATATCGATTCTTTGATACACATTTGGAGATAAGTCATTGTTCTTGTTGGAAATGAAATAAACTATTTCAATAATGCCAATTTAAAGTGCCTCTTCTATTGATTTATAAAACATTTCCTCTGTTTTTTAAATCCGGCTTAACAAGTCTATAATGGCGATTGTTCGGGTGGTTTTCAAGTATTTAAAATGAATTTGATACGGTTTGGCTATTTAAATTTTATTGTCTATTGCTGATTCACCTTATAAAAGCGTTGTTTCGTCCTAAAACGTTGAAGTCTGCACAAATCTGACGGCGTTGGGTCCAAATTTTTGTACAAATAAATAAATACCGAAGTTACTGTGAATTTACTTTCTGCATATGCGCATTTCGACAACTTATGACTCTCCAGTGCAGAAAAAATCTAAACGTTTGGAAGATCATAACCTCAAAGATGTTTAAAACCTGATAGAGAACAAAAAAAAACAAAAAAACAAAACAAAACAAAACAAAACAAATATGATCTAAATGTAAAGCCAAAATCAGCTAAGAACAGAGCTTTGCACGAGGTAGATACTCCTTAGCTTTCAACAAAATTTACAAAAATTTAGATATTGTAAGTTTCCAAAAATAATCGGCTTTCGGGTCAGCACTGAAGTACTGACTACTGGGCTGGTGAATACCCTCGGGGACTAACAGTGCACCAGCAGTGGCATCGACCCAGTGGTAACAAATAACTAAATACCGAAGTTACTGAGCATTTACTTTCTGCATACGCGCATTTCGACAACTTATGTCTCTTCGGTGCAGATAAAATCTAAACGTTTGGCATGTGGTGTCTCTGGTCTTTCGTCTTTTGGTGTTCTTGCTTTTGCCTTGTCTCTGGACTTTCTTTTGTGTAATCTTGTGCTTTGTTCCTTCGGTATTCTACTGCCGTTGTTTTGGAAGACCATAATCTCAAAGATGTTTAAAACCTGATAGAGAACAAAAACCACATATGATCTAAATGTAAAGCCAAAATCAGCTAAGGACAGAGCTTTGCACGAGAGAGATACTCCTTAGTTTTCAACAAAATTTACAAAAATTTAGATATTGAAAGTTTCCAAAAATAATCGGCTTTCGGGTCAGCACTGAAGTACTGACTACTGGGCTGGTGAATACCCTTGGGGACTAACAGTCCACCAGCAGTGGCATCGACCCAGTGGTAACAAATAACTAAATACCGCAGTTACTGTGAATTTACTTTCTGCATATTTGCATTTCGACAACTTATGTCTCTTCAGTGCAGATAAAATCTAAACGTTCGGAAGACCATAAGCTCAAAGATGTTTAAAACCTAATAGAGAAAAAAAAACCAAATATGATCTAAATGTAAAGCCAAAAATTAGCTAAGGACAGAGCTTTGCTCGAGGGAGATACTCTCTAGTTTTCAACAAAATTTTCAAAAATTTAGATATTGTAAGTTTCCAAAAATAATCGGCTTTCGGGTCAGCACTGAAGTTCTGACTACTGGGCTGGTGAATACCCTCGAGGACTAACAGTCCACAAGCAGTGGCATCGACCCAGTTGTAACAAATAACTAAATACCGAAGTTACTGTGAATTTACTCTCTGCATACGCGCATTTCGACAACTTATGTCTCTTGAGTGTAGATAAAATCTAAACGTTTGGAAGACCATAATCTCAAAGATATTTATAACCTGATATAGAACAAAAACCAAATATGATCTAAATGTAAATCCAAAATCAGCTAAGGACAGAGCTTTGCACGAGAGAGATACTCCTTAGTTTTCAACAAAATTTACAAAAATTCAGATATTGTAAGTTTCCAAAAATAATCGGCTTTCGGGTCAGCACTGAAGTACTGACTACTGGGCTGGTGAATACCCTTGGGGACTAACAGTCCACCAGCAGTGGCATCGACCCAGTGGTAACAAATAACTAAATACCTCAGTTACTGTGAATTTACTTTCTGCATATTTGCATTTCGACAACTTATGTCTCTTCAGTGCAGATAAAATCTAAACGTTCGGAAGACCATAAGCTCAAAGATGTTTAAAACCTGATAGAGAACAAAAAACCAAATACAATGTATGATCTAAATGTAAAGCCAAAATCAGCTAAGGACAGAGCTTTGCACGAGGGAGATACTCCCTACTTTTCAACAAAATTTACAAAAATTTAGATATTGTTAGTTTCCAAAAATAATCGGCTTTCGGGTCACCACTGAATTACTGACTACTAGGCTGGTGAATACCCTCGGAGACCAAATAATAAAATACAATGGAAAAGGTTTCTTGCAATAAATGAATGACAGACCAACACAGAGCGATATGTTTTGATGACATTTTTCATCTTTTTAGTGAAAAAGCCGCATGAACACACAGCATCATCTTTACATAATTACCTTAAATTTTCCTTATTTTAGAGCACGTGTACAGCCGTTGATTATGCAACTTGGGTATCTCTTGTATTCTGTTTTATGTGAATGTATCTTTGTAGACATGACACTAACCAACAGAATTAGATTTATATGGAACATTGCGATTATTAAGCATAATTATCGTATTATTATGATTATTTTGAAATCTTTAAGATTGTAACTATGTATATTTTGACAGCTTTTGACATATGAATAGTTAAACGCTAAAATATTGTTCCAACAACGAGATAAATTAATTAAAAAATGTTCAAAATCAAACAACTTATCATGGGAAAAAAAAATAATAATAAAAAAAATCGTTAATTGAAATACAAGCCACAATGATATCCCGTAAAAATTTTGCTGATATTAGAAAAGACAACAACATTTCAGGGCTTTTAAAAAGGCCGTTTTATCAATAATGAAGCAATAGAATTACCTACATCCGTCTCGATGCTGCTGACATACTATGCTTGACCACTAATAGGAAAAGGAAGGGAAACGGGGAATGTGTCAAAGAGACAACGACCCAAAGGGGAGTAATAACAACTCAAAGCCACCATAAGATCTTCAATGAAGGGTGAGGAAACCCCACACCCAACGACAGGGCGGAGTTGGCCCCTAAATAAAGAGTAATCAAGTTCAGCGAAATAAACATCATCCTAGACTCCTATAGACATAAAGTGAACTAACTAGAAAAAAGACAAGACACACAAAGGCTTAATAAATTTCCTGACTTAAGACAGGCGCAAATCTGCTGCGGCGGGATTAAACTAGTTTTATTGGGCCGTAACCTTCCCCTATAGCAAATGTGATAAATCCAAAAAACAATCGAAACAACAGTAAAATTCAGTTGGCAACAGGACTGAGTCAATTGTGAAAAATGGAATGTTGACTTTATCGATTGAAGCACACAAAAATAATTATGGCCGCTGCTCGTGGTCCGATCTGTTTCTTCACTCTTATGAAGCTGAATTCATCGAAGGGCTTCTTCAAAATAAAGATAAAAAACTGGCACAATCCTTCAATTTTAGCTTCCGTTATATAGATGATATTTTGTCGCTAGACAACCCTCGCTTTGGTGATTTTCTTCATTTGATCTATCCAAAAGAGCTCGAAATTAAGGATACCACATACACTTCTACATCAGCCTCGTTCCTTGACCTTCACCTTGAAATTGACAACAGAGGGAGACTTCAAACTAAGCTTACGACAAACGCGATGACTTCACCTTTCCAATAGTAAACTTCCCTTTTCTTTGTAACCACATCCCAACAGCGCCGGCATATGGAGTTTACATCTCCCAGCTGATTCGCTATTCAAGAGCCTGTGTTCGATACAGTGACTTCCTTGATAGAGCCCGGTTGCTCACAAATAGGCTACTTCAACAAGGGTATGTTACGCAAAACTTGAAGTCATCCCTCCAGAAGTTTTACGGTCGACATCACCATCTTGTGGACCGCTATGGGATATCTGTTTCCCACATGACAACATATCTTTCCCTTTAAAGCTTAATTGTTGTTTCCTCTACCGGATTTGACTTTACTACCGGATTTGACATGTTCAACACGGCGGGTGTCTTATAAGAAGCAGGAGATGCTAACTCTACCGGTGCACCTGAACTCACCCATGGTTTTTTTATTGGGTCCGTGTTGTTCATCTTTGTGTGTGTGTGTCTTCATTTTTCTTTTCTGTGCCGTACCGATGTTGTGTCTCTGTGTTTTTTTGGTTTTTTGTTTTTTGTTTTTTGTTTTTCCTTTTTTTGTTTCTGGTGTTGCCATCGTCCTTGGGTTGTTCGCTTTTGGATTGACGGTTCAGTTCTCACTTACTTTACTCTGTTTCACTTCCTTTAGATAATGGATTTTGCATTCTGTTGACTGCATTGCTGTGTATTTCGGTTCAAAATTGTGCAGGACTATGTAAAAATACCGTACACTTCTAAATTCGGTAATCATTTATAAACAAATATTTAAATTTTAACAAAATCGCTATTATGTTTAAACGTAAACTATTTATCGTGCGCGATTGTCACAGAGAATAGACCCATCTGACATAGGTAATGTCACCTTTTACATGTCGACAGGTAATCTAGTATTAACCTGATGTATCTTGCCCATCGATTAAAGTTTCCTGCCTGTTCGCTCTCAAAATAGAAAATCCAACACTTTGAATTTTTAACCCGACTTTCAAAAACAAGGAAAATCCACATGTACACAGCGGTCTTTACTTATTTTTAATCGTAACAGTGTCATTTTTCAGTTTTGTATAATCATTCCTGATCTTCATGCAAAATACTTGAGAAATTGGTTTTTAAATAAAAGAGAAATTGTAAAATTTCCATTATCTTAAGGAAGTGAAACAGTTTTTAAGGAATATCCCCTCCTGCATAGCTCTGTCCGTAGCTGATTTTTGCTTTCCCTTTTAGATACTATTGGTTATTTGTTCTCTGTTAGCTTTTGCACTTGTTTCGGTTGATGGATTTTCAAATGTTTTGATTTCATCTGTACTGAGGAGACATAAGTTGTCGAAATGCGCATATGCACACTAACTTCGGTATTTTGTTGTTTATATACTCTGTTGAGAAATTGACAAGCCTAGATCAAATTGAAAGATTTCAAGAGAGATGTATAAAATCACATTATCGCGCAACTTAAAATCTTATAAGTGTGGAATATAGGACATTCTGTTTTTATATATATGCACTTTATCACGACTAGGTGGAGAGCTACTCGTGGCCTTCGGGATGTTAGCAATCCTCCATGAATAAATAAAGCATGAAATTAGCAAGATCAATAGGACGAGCTTGATGCATTACGCTGTCATAAAGTCCCAATATCACCGCCAGTCCCAAGTTAACCCGATAGGACGAGCTTGATGTGTGACGCCATGAGAAAGTCCGTATCAAAAACAAATTGTCCAATATTTGTTTTTTTGTAATTTACAAAATGATTATTAGAACTATATAGTAAATTATTAGAAATAGACATTTTTGTATAAGAATGATTATGTAGTGTTTGTTTCCATAATTAACATGTGACGCGTATGACCACAACAAATAGTACCAAGACATGACGTCAGCATAGAATTTCGGAAGTGACGCGTTATTCTCTTCGGTGATACTTACATTATCAGCCACTGGGATGAAAGAAAATAAAAAAATACCGATAAAACTAAATAAATAAACAAAATGAAGAACAATTAAAACGTTCTTTTGCTTGGTTTAATCGTGTATTTTCATGTGCTATTACTCCATATCCTTTCATTTTTAGTAAAAACAATTGTAGTGTCTTAAAAATAACAACTTCGGACCTCTTATACAATAATTTTCTGGCAGTTAAAATTAAATTACATAACAAATCAAATTCATTCTCCCGAAGTACGATTACACGAAATAATAGCAGAGATTTGAATAAAATCCAAGTCTCAAAGGAATTATTTAAAATTGCAAAATAATATGGTTGTGTAATAGTTCGTTATTTATTTGATCTGCAAAATTTAACGGTGTTGCAATTTCTGCATTTTAAGTATATTCAGTAGTTGAATATTACGATATCAAAACAAATTCGATAATACCATTACATCTGACAAAATCATTATTGTTTTTCAATCAGAATTAAATTTCATAGGTTCTTATATTACGTGCGTTAAACGATTTAAAACTACAAAAAGTGTAAAAATGAGATACACAAAGGAATACCACACCACATTATAGAGGATGTCTCAAAGGCTGTTCCAAATTACTCTAGTAGCAAAGGAGTGTTTACCATTATGAAAGCATGAAAAAAGGACACCTTGCCCGATGAACTTTTCTATTATGGTGCAAGTGTTTTCGGTTTTGTTTATGAGTCAATGGATTTATTCAGTTATTGAAACAGCCAGCCGATAGATTTCTCATTTCGATAATTGTGCAGTAATTGTCCTATAAAATCGAATTAATTCACGACGACTTCAGTTTTTCATCATTTTTCCCCGAACTCACCATACCCCTAAATAAAATTCGGGATAAAAATAACACAACATGAGTGACCACCCAAATGTAAAATATGACGAACTAGGGTCATCGTGAATAATGAATTCATATTTCTACATCTTTGGATAGAGTAATTAAGAATGATTTTTTGTCCGAATAGAATGAAATAGACATGTTGTGACCCAAGAAAGACGAAAATAATATGATGATCATTACTGTTGATTAAGTCATTCACTTTCACTATTTTGTAGGTGGAGATGACAACGAATTTGAGGTTCAGATTGTGAGATATAAACCAGAGGCGATAGACACATTGTGTGAAAAATCTAAATTTTCTCGAAAGGAGCTGCAAATAATGTACAGGGGATTTAAACAGGTATCTGTGGCAATAATGTAAACTGTTTAACCATAACTATGATAGAAACTGAATATGAATATGTACACAAAGCTTTTCCCCATAGATTTTCTAATGCAGTTTATATCTGGCATAGAGAAATACTGCTGCGTGTTATATATAACTTTTTAATGTTTTGTTTCAATATAAATCTCTCAAATGTGCAGTTTTCACATCTGCATTTCTGTGCAGTGAAAATCTATGAATAAAAAATTCTTAATGTAGATACGCAGCAAGTGCTTTCCTTCTTTATAATTTTCAGTTGTCATTTTTCATAAAACTTTAGATGAATTGTATTTCGCTGAATACCACCTCCTGATAAACACTGAAATCATATAATAAAACGACTGAGGGATAGATATTATGAAGAATTTGATGGTTGGCATTATTTTGACATTCATTTTTTTATTTTCTTTCCCGTCATATATATGAAATAGCACGGACACTAAGATAGCAGAATTAGTATACATCAATGGATCTTAAACGTTGAAAATGTCTATTTAAGTTTGTATTTGCTTGTGGGGCGATAATCTTTACTTTTTTCCATACACGTTTGAAATTGAAAATTTTTACTACTCGATGGAGAAATGATTTCGTCGACTACCGATGGTTACTGGACAAAATATAGCCTAGTTCAACAGTACTGACCAAGGACTACCATCTATGACCAACAATAAGTACTGGACTACTTGTTTGGTAATTATGGTCAGACAAAAAGTGTTGGATTAACTGGATGGAAAATATCATGATTGACGTACAGTAACCGTCATCATAAATACAATTAGTATAATTCTAATAAATAAATAATGAAGGGAAATGGAGTAAATGCAAATGAGACAAAGTGTCAACAAATACATGGCAACCTCAGCAATGGAACAACGTTGTTCTTTATCTTGAAGTCACCACGAGACCTTCAACGACGAGTTTTACTAATACATCATAGCAAGCTCAAGACATCCCCTGGCACCGAAATTTCATGGCTAGACGTCAACATTCATGTTTTTTTACTCGTTGATATAAGGGTGCGGGATCGTCAATAAACATAAATATAACTGACAAAGTGTTCTTACAATCGCCGTCATCCGTTACCGGACAAAAAGACTGATCGAAGACAATCACAACATTTAAACAACCACAAGGCACACATCGATCCAACAGTAAGAGAGACGTGGGCACAATAAGCAGGTGGTCGGAATAACATTTTGAAATAACAAAAAAGAAAAAAAACCCAAAATTTGAAAGTATGGTTGTGCATCCATATGAGAAATTCTCTCAAGAACAATTACACCATAACTGAAATACATCTCTCTCATGGGGAATCTTTTTACGGACTCCAAAATAACTTTGTGGACTGGACATAAGAATATCTGTTGTAAAAACGTAGTCCACTTACAAAGACTTCTGAACTATTTGGCTGACTATGGACTAAAATATACCGGTGTTTGGGACATCTAAGATGGCAAATACTGGTTTTGACTCTCAATAACTATTACAACAAAATCGGCTGAATAAATAAAGCGTTTAAAACAATTAAAAATACCAATGTATGCTTGCGTGACTTATGAAAAACAAGATTTGTAAATTCCATCGTTAATAATGGCATGTTAATACAATTGTGGATTCAAAATGACCTTTTGGCTACTCGGCTGATAATTTTGAGGACTTGCACTACGTAATGAGTTTTTGACCATGAATAAATACTAGGCTACTTATGTCGTTTCATCTTGAACTAATTACAAGATCTCATCAATTCAGCCAAAAATATCATCACAATTTTTACAATAAGCGCTGGACTTCAGAGAATGTAAATTCTATCGTGACTTTTTTTTTAAATATGTATTTGGGAATCTACAATGAGTTGACTGTTCTTTGAAATCGATGTCGCATAATGAATCGAATGATCTACAAAATTCACATGGATTAAAAATACAATATAACATTACAATAATAAATTCACAGTAACTTAGGTATTTGCTTCAAAATTATTAATTTCCCCAACTTGTAGAGTAATATTCCAGCTTCTCCTGCTTACGGACAGTTGATTCGTTACGCGAGAGCTAGCACAAATTATACAGACTTTCTCATTAGACATAGTTATTTCCGTGACTGCCTTATCAATCAAGGCTTCAAAAAGTTCCGTCTCATACGATCATTAAAAAAGTTCTTTAAAAGATATCAGTCCCTCATGGGAAAGTTTGAAGTTTTGGTCCGAACTCCGATTCAAGATTCTTTTTTTAATTAGTACTTGGATGATCATTTCTTTTAACTGTCTGCGACCTTTTAGTAGCAATTGCTGTTGAGTTGCTACCGGACACTACCGCAATAGAAGGGGAGGTTTGCCATGCCATAAAACCGGTTTAACCCACAAATGCCTGTACCAAGTCAGGACATTTTCCGGTGGTTTCTACCTCATTTGTCTTTTTTTCTCATGGACTTCGGCTCTTGACAGCTCTGTTCGGTAATTTTGTTATTACCCCCATTTGCATCAGGTCGTTGAATAGAAATTAACAATGAAAGGATATGGTGTAAATGCAAATGAGATAAAGTCTCTACAAATACATGTAAAACCAAACAATGGAACAACGCTTCTTCTTCATCTTCAAGTCACCATGAGGCTTTCAACAATGAGCTTTTGCTCATACCCTATAGTTGTAGAAGTACATGTATAATATTTATAAGTATGAATAATAAGTATGAATAAAATTATGTCATGGTTACAGAATAAAAAGTCTGAAAAATATGAGAAACAGTATTATCATCAAAAGTGCATTATCAAAGTCTTCGAGGACTATTAATGTGTAAACTCACAGAAATAGTTTTGCAGTACAATATTGATTTACCTTATGACATTACAAATTGATAATCCATCCATAAATACAAGCAAAAGACACAAATTAATTTCATAGTGCATTCTTACGAAAAGTCAAGACAAATTTGAAAAAAATAGCACTAGCTGAAACGGACAAAAAATTCGCACGCACGAGGTACCCTCTCATTTCATGAGAGTACTGAATTAATGTTGATTTTGTAATTTTTAAACTTTATATGTTAGAGAAACTAATGAAGTAATATTGACCCATGAACTATGCAATTTCCTGTTCCAGAAAAAAAAGCATTTAGAAAGACCGAAAAGAAAATTTAAATAAACAGGGTAAAGCATTTTATTTAAAAAAAGTTTGTTTATTTTGCTTTGAGAATAACGCCCGTCGTGTTGTAACAATTGCCTTATAAAATTCTATGTAAACAAAAACTTTGAATTTTCACGATGTTTTGTCAAACATTAATTATTAATATATCGCATGTATTATTAAGTAATACCCTGTCAGGTTTCTTAATTTGTAAAAGTACTAATCATATGTAAGTGGTTTTTGGCTTTCAAATATAAATTTCTGTAATCAAGTATGATGCCTACTTTAAGGGATATATATCATTAATCATGCTCATTAAAGGGTCTTTTAAAAGATCACACTTAGAATTATCCAGGTCCCTCATAAATAGAACGGAAAAATGTCTTTCATAAGAATTTGTTTTATTTTTATTTTCCTTGTTTTGTCTTTGTTTTTACCTGTTGCCGTTTTTGCCATGTCTTTGGACTTCAATTTTTGTAGTCATTAGTTCCCTTGTTCTTTCGGTAGTCTACTGCCGTTGTTTTATAACAAATTCTATTTTTCAAATTTTATTGAGTTCTTTGTTTGTCTCTGTATGTTAAGGACATTTTTTAAGCTACGGAAAGTCCCTTTTTCACAGGCCTCCTCTTTGTCTTCCATGTTCATTTCACTTTTCTGAATAATGCCATGTTTAAGTCTCCCAAACGAAATTGGGAGACTTATTGTTTTTGTTGCGTTTCTTATTAAGCTTCCAAAACGAAGTTTGGGGAGACTTTTTGTATTTACTTAATTCTTATTATTAAGTCTCCGGAACGAAGTTTGGAGAGACTTATTGTTTTTACTCACATTTCTTCCGCCTCAAAATTTGTCCGAGACTAATGATCCAATCTTGACCAAACTTCGGATCTCTATCCGGAAAGGTGCAATCAGGTCTTGGAATTTTCTCTTTTTTGAACACATAACAAAATTCTTTATTGCACTATAATGCTGTTAACAGACATATATAGGGTACAGGGATCCCCTATAAATTGTAATATAATGCATGATATATAGTATATAGTATGGTCTTGGAATTTTATAAATTGCACCGTTTGCCATGGAAACAGAAAATAGACGGGAAAATTGAAAGTGCTCAGAATTGGATGAAACAGAAAGGTTACCTAACATACTACAAATTGGTTTCTGGTCTCCAAGACTTCAAAATATTGATGGTTGCCATGGAAACCGGCAAAAAGGCGGCAAAATTTAAAGTGTTCAGAATTAAATGAAACTTCACAGAAAGTTGACCAAACTAGTACAGAATTGGTTTCAAGCCCTGAATTCTGATTTGGGAGTGCGTTTGGGAGAATTTGTATCAGCATCCCGATACAGTTATAAATATGAAAAAGAAAGGAAATGGGGTAAATGTCAAGGAGACAACATCCCATATCCAGGTTAAACGACCCAAAACAAAACATCTAGGGGTCACCATATGGTCTTCAACACAGTGAGGAACCTCACACCATATAGTAAGCCCTAAATGGCCCCGAAAAGGTAAAAGTGAATAAATCAACGGAAACAAACCACATCCAATAACCCAAATATCAAGAAACTAAAATTTTATAAGAAGACAAGGACAAGCCAATGACCAACATATTCCTGACTTGGGACAGGCGTAAAAATTGCGGTGGGGTTAAACTCGTTTATTTTTGATCCAAACCCTCCCCTATGTGTGGTGAATGGCTAAAAATAAATATACAAAAAGACTCGCAGTAAAAATCAAACTAGAAAAAAGTCCAACTTATCAAGACGAGTACCCTTACAATGAAGTACATAAAACATGAAGACAATACACACAGGTACTGTCCGGACAAATGCTCGCAGTTACTGACAGCTAGCTAAGGACATAATTTCCGTTGACTATGATATCAAGCCTTCTTACATATGAAATTTCAATTGAAATACTTCTAAATAGATTTGGTATAACAACATCATCAATTATGAAAGAAGAACATGATATTGTGCAATGCCAAATACTGCCAATATGAAAAATTGTTTAAATTTAGTTATGGTGTAAAGCATTTAGGAGATGATCAATATTTTGCAAACAAAAACCAGAAGTAAAGATTTAACAACAATGCTGTATTTATATCCTTTATGAATAAGTTTGTTCAACGGATTAATAAGTTTGGAGGGACAATTTTTGAATTTATGCGCTTTGTAAATGATATTGCCATAGAAGTTTGGATGTGAAATGCCCTGATGTATAAGAGCCCTGCATGTAGAACCAAATTATTTTCTTAATAAGTCAATGTATCTATAATAGAATTAAGAGAATGTTTTTTATCAATTTATGATATTTAAACCCTTGATGCAGAAGTTTTTCAGTGAGAAAAAGATTTCGGTCGTTGAAGTCAGAAACATTACTACATACTCGTGCATATCAAACAAGTTGTGAAATGTAGACCCCGTAAGAAGGGGCTAACGAAACATCGCCGTCGAGATGGGGGAAATTGACTATAGGGAATGAGAAATCATCCCTTTTATCATAAACCTTAGTGTTTAAGTTTCCTTGATTTATTGATATATCAAGATCAAGAAAAGGAGTATAATCACTGCTGCTATTGGATTTATTTAAAGTAAGTTCTGCAGGATAAATTTCATCTGTAAATTTAGAAAATTCAGGATTATTTAAAGCCAAAATATCGTCAAAATATCTATATGTATTGTTAAATTTATCCACTAAATGCTGTTTAGAAGGGTCTTTTTGAATTTTTGCCATGAATTGTGACTCGTAGCAATAAAGAAATAAATCTGTTATCAGAAGTGCACAGTTGGTACCCATAGGAATACCTATTTTTTGCTGATAGACTGTATCACCGAAATGAACAAAAATATTATCAAGAAGAAAATTTAATGCTTTTATCATATCCTGACAAGTCCAGTTGGTATATTTGTCATGTTTGTCGTCACTGAAAAACGATTTAAATGTATTGCAACAAATGTACGTACATCCTGATTTTTTAAAGGACAATTTGATCAAATACGAAAATTTCTCTTTGATGAGTGTATGTGGTAATGTAGTATAGAGGTTAGAAAAATCATAGCTATCGACGGAGGTGTATGCTTCATTAACAGATCGAAGTCTTTCCAAAACTTCTACCGAATTTTTAAAACCCAAAAAGTAGTTGATTCGACTGTATTCATAACATTTGTTGCTAAAGTTGATGACAAAATGTTTTATGGTAGTAAGTGCACTGGTCAATAAAACAGAAATATGTGTAGTTGAACATTTACTTGATGCCGAAATAAAACGAAATTTGAAAGGATTTTTGTGTAGTTTAGGAAGCCAATACATAGTAGGAATGCTTTTATAATTAGAAGTTGCTTTAAGTTTTTATGTTTTAAATGTTTATTCTTGTTCTTCTTCTTGTCTTTCTTGTCCACGTGTTTTCTCAGAGACTACTGTTCGGATCTTGACCAAACTTCGTAGGAGGATGGACACTGACGTAAAGTTTTGCAATCCGGTCTTGGAATTTTCAAAATGACACCAGTTGCCATGGAAACGGAAAAAAAGCAAGAAAACAAAATTGCTCGGAATTGAACGAAACTTTACAGGAAGGTGATTTAAGACATAGAGGAATTGGTTTTTGATGTCCAAGACTTCAAAATGGCAACCGTTACCAAGGAAACAGAAATAGGCTTGAAAAGACAAAGTGTCCCGATTGGAATAGAACTCAACAGACAGGTTGCATATGTTGTGTTGAGGCGATTTATACACATGTAGCTCTGATTTCTGATTTCGGAGTTCGTTGGGAGACTTTTTTTATCTGAATCCTGATAAAGTTATAAATTTTTATCATTATTATTATTATTTCCCTTTCTCACGTCGAAATGAACTTGTGCATTGAAAATCTCCGTGACCCTTTGAACTACAGGTTTCAAACTTGGTAGCATATTGACCCCATATATTTTGATGTGCAAACAGCAAAAATGTCTTCAAAGGGGTCTATTAGGGGTAATTTTTGGGGGGTCAAAAAGGCGTGGGGTTGTCTATGGGAAAATGAAATTTTGAATGTTTTCACTATCTAAAAAAACTGTTAACACTAGCTCTGTCAAAATTCATAGGAAGGTTGAGTTTGTTGTAAGATAAAGTATTACAGCATTGGGGATTTCAAAATAATTACGGTTGACATGGGAACCATGAAAAAAATTTAAAATTTTGAGAAAATCGTATTTACTATTGATAATTGTATTTTTATAACAACTATAAATATTACTTTGGTAATAAATGGAACCCCAATTTTTTAAACGAGGTATCAAAGTAAATTGAGCTTTTGGTTGCCATGGAAACCAAGACAGAAACCAATAAGTTTGAGAAAAACATGTTTATGTTTTGATTTCTGCTATATGTATAAAGTGAAATATAAGGGGAACCTCTGCTCAAATTTTGGCGAGGGGGGGGGTCTAATAATGCCCAGAAATCCGATATGAGAGTTTGTTTTGTACTTTGCTCTGCGAACACAGCTATTACTTGTATGATTCATTTTTTCTGATTCATATTCTATATTTCTTGCTTGCTCACTGTACTCTAGAATGTTGAAACTGCCATTTTGATTTAACATTTTCAGTTTGTTTGTAGTATCTCGAATGGTCGCGGGACTGGCGCAAACTTTAGAGGCTATATATTTTCTATGAAAACTTACAATTATTTAGACGGTTTTCACTCCTCTCAAAAGTAGATACATATTTGTACTTTAGAGCTGTCATGTCTCATGAGAAAGAAAGATTGAAAAGATCATCTATTATCAATGCCTTTTAGTTCACACCAAATATCATAGTAAGTGCCCATACACCACAGAAAGATCCAAATAAGAGCAAAAGCATGAATGTCAACTGTGTCTGTTATGCCCAATATGCATCTCTAATAAGATCTCTAATAATGATATTTTGCGCAAAGTTGTAAATGATTTCTTGCAATATATTTTTCGAGCGTAATCAAAACATGAGTATAGTTTCCTAACGAATTCAAAAAGAATTTATAATTCAAAAATCTCAAAGCCAATCTACTTTTCATTTAAAACATTCTTACCGTTTACATTGTATGTCATAATTTCATTTAAACTTTAAATTATATGTAAACGTATGAATTTAGTCGCCCTTGTTCTGTATAAATATACATGCTACGTTTTCATGTAGGCGAGGACATGACTCAATAGACGAGACAGTAGTAAACACTTTCATCAAAATGTAAAATCAATTTGAATACACTAGTAGATCGATTTTGGTCTTAAACGGCCATTTCGACCTTACGTTGTCTTAACAGACTTAACACGATTTAAAAAAATGCTTTCAAGGACAATCAAGAAGTGTTAAGAGAATTAAGTTCAGACAATACAAATCTTGATTGGTTTGAAAAGTTTTAACATATCTTGATCGTCCTTGAAAACAATTTCTTGACATATTACTGAATATCTGAACAGATCTTGACAAAACAGTGTCAAGTCTGTTAAGACTATGTTAAGATCGACATGGCCGTTTAAGACCAATATCTGTCTACTAGTGATAGTACAAAATATAGGAACATCAGGAATTACAAAGAATGCAGTAAACATTTACAATGGATTAAAATTACATTCACAAGCAACAATCCACAAGGGAACTGCATTATTAAAATACACATGTAAGACAAGAGACAAACATAAATAACGATAGGAACTAGGAACAGTCGGACTTGATACCGACACTAGGGATAGGATTTAACCATTCCTGCATAGTGCAATTTTGTCTCTTCATTAAGATATCTAAAATTGCTTCTATTCAGTCTTTTTAAATGTAAGCTGAATAATCCCCTATTAATCACAAATGAAGATTATTTCAATTTTACATAATTGGGAACAATCTTAGTAAAATGATGGTAATGATGTAAAGTGAAGTTTTGGTACAATTTAATCCTGAAATAATAACATGTTATTTTTCAGGAATGTCCCACTGGTATCGTTGATGAAGACACATTTAAAGAAATATATTCTCGCTTTTTTCCACAAGGCGGTGAGTTTGCTATTGATTTAGTCATTAGCTGGTACACAGCATAAAGTACATTTATATCAATTCTTGCGTCATGGGAGAAATTCGAACAGGGAAAGACAATTAATGAACAATACTCAGAGGAAATACAAACCAAAATATTAATAACAAATATCACACAAAAATTCAGACTCGAAAGCAATCTTAATGAACTAATTTGCTAATTTTCACTTTTTTCAAAAAAATATTTTCATAAATAATGCATAATTAAAGAAGAATGACATCATTTTCAGCAAATCAAAAAGAAATAATGAATAAAAATAAAGAAATCAGAATTTTTTTCTCCTTATTGCTTATAAACTTTCATAATGTAATGTCACAAAATATTTACGAAGCAAATATTTATCAAATTTCCAACACAGACACTTAAAAAAAAGCAAAAAAAAAAAAACTGGTATTCTTAGAATCCCTGCAATCCGTTGAACGAACAAAACATATCAAGAAAACAATTACAACATATAAACCACCCAACCATGGGCACTCAATGCGTCATTGACACGAAATAATTGGCCAAATGAACAATGTATCATTCCAAGTTGAAATGCATGGTATAATAATAGCAATTTGCCTATAAATATGATTCAGTTTTATTAAGAGAATTGTGGTTTTGTTGTTGTTTCAAAGAAGCAAGAATTACTGAAATACATTCCTAATTCAAGATTAATTATTGCAATAGGTAATTCTAACATGTACAAAATGGTTTTTTGTTGTAGATTCGGATTCGTACGCTCACTACGTATTTAATACATTTGATCATGATGGTAATGGCACTCTTAGCTTTGAGGTAGGTATTATAATTTTATAAGTGGACAAAGAATCGAATTATCAATTACAGAAAGAATAGCCCATACCAGTAGAAACGATATAGCACATGAAAAAATAACACATATACAGATAAAAAATGGAATAGTTGATGAAATCAAGTGTGACCACGGATAGACTTGTCTTTTATGAGACACCCGCCAAGCTCGTGTTAGCGCCTGGAGGAATAAGGCGGCCGAGACTGTCTGTCAACCACATCTAAGGACAATTATAGTTCTGGTTTCTTTATGTGTTGCATACTTTTAGGCATATACAGCATGAAGTCTATTAAGAAAATATAAACATTGGCTCAAGGAAAACAAATTGATTGAGTAATGTAATGAAAGAGATATCAGGAAACATCTACAATGGCTGAAAACTACAATGACATACTACAAATCTTCCAGGGAACCACACAAGAAAAAACAAATATAAGACAAAAGACAAAACAACGATATGAACTCAGAAGAGCCGGACTCGGTACCGGCAATATGTCAATTTCCATATGAAAGGTTTAATATTAGACTGAAGGCATCTTTTGCACCATTCTGATACTACAAGATCAACTAAGAAAATATAAAATATGTGTTGTGGAATAGCCAAAAATAAATACGTATTCAAAAAATAAAGAAAGTAAAGTAGACCTCACTTAAAAAATTACAATATTGACAATCAGGCAGACATAACAATTTTTATCGTGTAACAAAAAGCACAAAAAGACTTTACTATTTTAATTTTGGTTAACTAAGAAAATACCTTTGGTCGTGGAAGTATATTTCCAAAAGTGACATAAAGTCTTCATATGAAGCGGCGAAATATTTGACACCTCTTTAGATCAGTCGCAGTATTTGAAACCTGCCTCAAAAAATAACATTCAATCAACAGATGCATTTGTAGAGAGTAAACAATAACTTAGTGCACCTGCAGTAATTTGAGATCTAAATAATGTCATATTTTAAATTGAAAATTAAGATATTTTTAAGATTTATGTAAAAATGACATTTTTGAGCTTATACGAAGGAAGATGGTATAACATACAGATAAACACTACATAGTCACAATATATGGAGGAAATGCACAAAAGACAAAGTCTCTACAAACATACATTTTTTGTGTACAGGACAACCAAGCAATAGATCAACGTTTTTGTTGTTGTTCCTCATCTTGAAGTAACGGCAATACCGCCCAAAGTAAGAATCCAGTGTTGTATATTTTAATGAAGTAATACCTTGTTAGCTTGATATGAAATATCGGTTCTAGATATAAGATAGCAAATTCCATTAAGTTCTAAAAGAAAGACAAAGACTCAGTAATATTTAAATTGAAAATCGATGGCATATCAACATTTGATAACTTATTAGTGTAGATCAAATCAAAACATTTTGAGTTTAAAAGACATCTTATTAGCTGAAAGAAGAAATTATAGGAATTTAAAAGATGTAATACTTGTGTGAATTCATATGGAATTTCAAAATAATCCCTGTTTTGTTCGTTTTGTTGTAATGTGACAGTTAACGGCAGGTATAAATAAAATGTTTCAGTTCAAGTATTACGTTTTAATCTCCATAATCCGGAATTATATTGATTATTTTCAAACACTGAGTGGTTTTACCAACTTATGTGAACAAAATTGTAGTCATGGGTAAGCACTATTCTAAAAAAAATTGAATACTGCGGCAAGGAAACGTTCTATAGAAATTGATTTTGTCAGTTGTTTTTATCTTTCATTCCCTCCATTTTACTTAAAACCTATTTTGTAACTTATTAATCATTAATTTTACAATGAAGGGATAATTTTGAAGACACGAAGAAGGGATATAATAATCACTGTTAAGATGTGCCATTCAACCTTTATTTTCAAAACATTAAAGGACAGAATCATGCTAGATAATTGTTAAATACGTATTGATTTGGAGACAGAATTCACAAATTGATGATAATGGCTTCATAAAAAGTGTTGTTTTGACGTATTGTAGAATAGTGATTACAGAAAAAAAAATATTTATATTAATGATTAATATATAAAATGTTAATGATTAACATATAAAATGTTAATGATTAACATATAAACACTCTTAAGTTGAAGTTTCTGCTTGTAAAGCATTGAAAAAAATAAACTTAATAATAAAAAAAATATAAAAAAATAAACAAGTTTGCGCCTGTCCTAAGTCAGGAAATTTAAAAAGCCTTTGTGTGTCTTGCCTGTTTTCTAGTTAATTTACTTTATGTCTATAGGAGTCTAGGATCATGTTTATTTCGCTGAACTTGATTACTCTTTATTTATGTGCCTCACCGTTCATTGAAGATCTTATGGTGGTTTTTGAGTTGTTTTAACTCTATTTAATTTTTCACGGATTATTTCTATGATATTTCCTTTAAACTACATGTACTTATAACTACTATATGACTTTTAGACTTTTGGATCAATTTGACTTGCTAAGTAAAAAGTTACAAAGTCAAAATAGCATATATCGTATAATAAATATAAATGTTCTCTTATACCATAGTAGTAGGATAAAATACGTTGAATTTTGCAGTATCTATTGTAGTTGTCTAATCTTGACCATTGCTTTAAATGGCCGCGTTTATCAACACCTATAATGACTGAAAATTAAAACTACAGGCTACAATCCACATCAGAAACATACAATGAAAAAAAATTTCAAATTGAAGGTTGAGAAGAGTTTTCAAGTGATTTCTAGAATAATATTTTTGTATAACTAGAAATTTTAAAAACGAAAAAAGCTGTTTAAGCGTCAGAAAGATGAGTCAATGATTTTCATAAATGAGATTAAAGCATTTAAAATGACTTCGTTTTTTTAAAGATGTCTGTTCATTAAGAATATGACTAAAAATATGATTCAGTAAATTTATTTGATATGTGTTATGCAAAAAATAAGGAAAAGATCACCATAATAAAATGAATAGTGCCTTTGAATTGATGAATTTATAAAGTTAAACAATCTACAATCATCATTAAATTTTGTTATCCATCATTATCAGTATGTTAATAACAATTACTCGTATTGTAAAAGATATATACCAACGTTATTTTCCCGCTGAGATATATTTAATTTCTAAGTAAGATTAACATCAAGACGCACTTTGCCTTGTACCTGACCGATATGCTTAGGACACGAGTGCTTTTGTCGGGCAAAGGATGGCAGTTATTGTAAGAGCACTTTGCCAGTTTAATTGATGTTTGTTGACAATTCCGCGCCCATTATCTATGAAGACATGGATGTAGCGTTGCTCGACAATTAGCAAAGAATCCCGCTTAAACCGGTGCTAGGGGCCGTCTTGAACTTACTATGAGGTATTAGCAAAGCTCATTTTTGAAGAGCTCATGGTGACTTCAAGATGAAGAACAACTATAAAAACGTTGTTCCTTTGCTTGTTTTTTACCATGTATTTGTAAAGACTTTGTCTCATGTGCATTTACTCGATATCCTTTTATTCATCATTTACGACTGGAGTTTGTCTCTCCTGCAGTGTGGAGTCCGCAAAAAAGATTCCCCGGGCGAGAAATGTATGCTCTCTATATTTTTTCAGTTATGGTGTACTTGTGCGTGAGAGAATTTCTCATATGGATATACTATTCATACTTTCAAATTTTGGCATTTATTTTTGTAATTTCGAAATGTAATCCTGACCATCTGTTTTAAGTGCCCACATCTCACTATTTTATAACTCCAAGTTTTCTTACATTCGACTTGATGAGTGCCCTGTGTTTGTCTATATGTTGTAATCGTCTACTAGCTTAAGGCACTAGTGCTTTTGTCGGGCAAAATATGACAGTGATTGGAAGAGCACTTTGCCAGTTCAAATGATGTTTGTTGACAATCCTGCACCCATGATCAATGAAGACATAGATGTAGCGTTGCTCGACAATTAGCAAAGAATTTCGCTTAAACCGGTGGTAGGGGCCGTCTTGAACTTATTATGAGGTATGAGCAAAGCTCATTGTTGAAGAGCTCATGGTGACTTCAAGATGAAGAACAACTATAAAATGTTGTTCCTTTGCTTGTTTTTTACCATGTATTTGTAAAGACTTTGTTTCATGTGCATTTACTCGATATCCTTTTATTCACCATTTACGACTGGAGTTTGTCTCTCCTGCAGTGTGGAGTCCGTAAAAAGATTCCCCGGGCGAGAAATATATGCTCTCTATATTTTTTCAGTAATGGTGTACTTGTGCGTGAGAGAATTTCTCATATGGATATACTATTCATACTTTCAAATTTTGGCATTTATTTTTGTAATTTCGAAATGTAATCCTGACCATCTGTTTTAAGTGCCCACATCTCACTATTTTATAACTCCAAGTTTTCTTACATTCGACTTGATGAGTGCCCTGTGTTTGTCTATAGCTTAAGGCACTAGTGCTTTTGTCGGGCAAAATATGACAGTGATTGGAAGAGCACTTTGCAAGTTCAATGATGTTTGCTGACAATCCTGCACCCATGATCAATGAAGACATAGATGTAGCGTTGCTCGACAATTAGCAAAGAATTCCGCTTCAACCGATCCTAGGGGCCGTCTTGAACTTACTATGAGGTATGAACAAAACTCATTGTTGAAGGCCTCATGGTGACTTCAAGATGAAGAACAACCATAAAAGCTTTGTTCCTTTGCTTGTATTTTACCATGTATTTGTAGAGACTTTGTCTCATGTGCATTTACTCCATATCCTTTTATTCACCATGCTCCATTTTTTCGTTCTTGCAAGGACAAGAAATAAAGTGAGCAAGAAGACAGGCTTTTGGATCCAAGAAAGCGAGTTTAACCCCACCGCAATTTTTGCGACTGTCCCGTGTCAGGAATGTGCTGGTCGTTGGCTTGTCCTTGTCTTCTTATAAAGTTTTAGTTTCTTGATATTTAGGTAATTGGATGTGGTTGTTTCCATTGACTTATTCACCTATTTACTTTTTTGGGACCATTTAGGGCTTGCTATATGGTGTGAGGTTCCTCACTGTGTTGAAGACCGTACGGAGACCCATAGATGCTTTGTGTTGGGTCCTTTTAACCTGGATATGGGATGTTGTCTCCTTTCTTTTTCATATGCTAAAATAATTCGGGTATCTTAAATCGACAAAACTTTTCTGACCATTAGTTTTAGTGCTTTTGGGAGAAGCAGAGAATATCGAATTCAAAGTCTGCATGTGAGCTTTTACATACAAATATATCACACGCTTGAAGCTAGTATAATGGCATAATGAGAATACGTCGGGGCATAAAATGTGTATAACATTTGGTTTTCAAAACTATAGTTTTTAGTTAAAGGCAACTTTATGTTAAACTAGAAAATGTGTCTATAAGCCACGGATGCCCTGCCAATAAATTTATCGCAAAAGATAACCTAAGTCACTCAAACAGTAAATATAGGGCAAAGTCACTTAACTGTCAATGATTTTGGAAGTACTGATCACGATGATTAATTTGCTGAAACAACATTGTTTTATAACGTGAAGTTGTTTAGAAATCGACCAGAAATCATAATTTGACCGAAGTCATTCATGGATAAAATGTAGGTCATGGACTTTCAACTGTTAGTGAAACGGGTAGTTCTTCTATACATGAATGTTTCAGTGAAATATCATGATGCTACAATACATAGTCGTTGAAGAAAGATTTAAATGCAAAAGTTAAGCAAAGTCACTGAAGCGTAAAATGTAGGTCAAAGCCACATGATTGTCAATGATTTGGGTAGAACCCATTTAGACAATTAATTTAATGAAACATTATTGTCTTATAATGTGTGGTCATTGAGAAATGGACTTTAACACAAAACTTAACCTGAGTTACTGAAGCGTGTAATGTAGGTCAAAGCCACCTAATTGTCAATTATTTGTGTAGTACTCATCAAGACAATTAATTTGATAAAACAATATTGTCGTATAATGTGTAGTTGTTGAGAAATGGACTTTAACGCAAAACTTAACCACAGTCACTGAAGCGTAAAATGTAGGTCAAAGAGTCAAACTGCCAAGTGAACTATGCAGTACATGTACTATCAAAAATCTACCTACTGACCTACTATCAATGTTCTATACCTTACAGTTTGCTGGAAATGTACCTTAACGCAAAACATACGGACGTACGGACGTACGGACGGACAAGGGTAACACTATATGCCCCTTCCACATTCGTGGGCGGGGCATAACAACAAATTGTTAAACATACTTTGAAAGATTCACTTTACATTTAAAATCGATTTTCTCACGCCATCATAGATTAGAAAATTTCTCCTAAGAATGAATGTAGAAATATAGTGACTTACTGTAATTTCCTTTCAAACGGAAACGAATGTCGGAACTATTAAGATCACGATAATAAATGAAATAATGAAATAATGTATCTTATAAATGGAAATTAAACATTTTTTACAGGAATTTTAAAACCCTAGAATGTTTGGAATTGATATCTAATAAATGCCCAATGAATACATCGACAAACGAATACCGCAGCAAGAATGAGGAAAGGAGGACTTCTAAAATCATAAATCCAAAATCATGGCAATTCATATCCAACACAAATTGAGACAGTATGACAAAGACCAAATAAATAATAATGAAATTAGATGATATTGCACAGATATTGAAAAATGTATCATCTAAGGCGTCACACAGCAAGAGGCTTTTGCCTTTTTTTCTTTTTTTAATGGGGTTTCCTTTAATCAGATAGGCTGGGAACAAAACCAAAATTGGCATCGTGGTCAGCAAAACACTATTAGAGGAATACAGAAAGATACAGTTGTCAACAAAACAATGACAGAAAAAAATCGAATTCAATCGTAGTCAGAAAAAAGAGTGACCCCGAAATACGAAATTTCGTAGTGGTCAGCATGAAAATCTACTTAAAAATTGTAAATGGTGAATGAAAGGATATGGAGTAAATGCACATGATACAAAGTCTCTACGAATACATGTAAGCCGCAATGGATAAAATAAATGCTGGATTAAACGGATTTTGTAGCGCTCTAAACCTCCCCTTCGATATAAAAACGCAGCTAAAAATCAGAATCAGTTACAGGATACACCAATTTGTAATGACAGGTGTAATATATTTGATTTTCGTAGAGTAATTTACTGAGATAGAAATATTGTAAATCGTCGGCAGTCTACTAACATATAGAGTGAAATGAACCTTACTATGACAAGATAACTGAATCAATCGATGTACCAAGACAATCAATACACGATGACCACAGAACTTGATCATTAATTTTCTATAACAATCACGTTGTAAACACTCGATTTCATGTATATGACATTATTGTCGCCATAATTGAATTCATGTAGTGATAATAGCGGGAGGGAGAAAAAATATTATATTTTGCAGTCCTTAGTTGAACAATTATTCAACAGAAGTAATATAAGAAAGTAAGATATCCAATGAAGCAATTTTACAGTATACCTGTAGGATCATCATAATTGATAATTGTAAGCAGAACAACAATATCATCGGAAAACATGAAACATTTATTGAATTAAACTGTACTTCAGGATTTTGATAACTGCCATAACATAGGGTTTCTTTAGGTAATAGGAGATATAAACAGGAAATTCGTGTTGAATTTGTTAAATTAGCTTTCAGTTTACACGTATAACTCTCACTGACACTGCTGGTTTCTACTGAAATAAATCACGATTCTTTAACAGACCTCTACGAATATACTTTTTCGTACGTAGTGCGACAGTGTTTTACCAACAAGCAATGAGCTAGGAGATTAACGTCAAGCAAACCTAGACTTATATTTCCTAATAACGTTTTTTGTTGAAGATGAAATATGGTCCGAAACCTCTCTTTATGAAGGCTGGATCTGCAGGTGCATTTCCTGAATTATTTCTTCTTTAATTATAAAAAGGTTAGATGTGATACATCTTGATAAATTTATAGTCAAAATAATTGGATGACCATCAGACTTGATCGTTATCGTTTCAATTCAATACGAATTGTTCTTGTTCCATTCTATTTTATTTAAGAATGAAAAGTATTGTATTTATGATCTGCAAAGAACATGGGAATTTATTGCTAGATGTTAAATGTAGAGAATAAAGTACATTTGAGTTTGCTTCAAAAGCAAATTTCACTGTACTTTAAAGTGCATTCGTGTGTATATGTAGTCAAAAAAGTATTTTAATGTTCCCAAACACCTTACGTCGGAGATTTAGAGTGTTTCGACACAAATGGTAATATCACAAGACTATTAAAGACCTCAATCTTTGAATAATTTTTCGACTCAATAAACCAATGCAGTTATAGGCAGAAGCAAGGCTGTAGTTAAATTGCATAGATTCTCCCGTATTGAAACCGTTAATGAAATAGCAAGATATTCATTACTAATTTATTCCTTCTTAATTAAACGCTATAACTTTCCCTGAAATCACAAAATGTACTTTATTTCTACTCTCTATGGTATATAACGTGCTGCATTACTACAGGTCAATGAAGAAAGAGCGATAACAGGAAATATATACGATGGCTGAAAATTACAATGACATGCGACAATCTGCCAGGGTAAAATACACGAAAAACACAAAAGATAAACGTAAACAAGGATATGACTCGGGACAGCCGGACGTGGTACCGGCACTTAAAAAAGCCAGCGGTAGGGTTAAACCACTTTATGGGTACCCAAACCTCCCCTTTATCGACCCCGTTTACCTATTTTATGATAAATATACAAATAAAATCCAATACAGGTAGACTACTTTCCCTTCTTTTTTCTACTTACTCCATTACCACTATCTTGAAAAGAGAAAAAATAAGAAAAAAAACGTATTTTTGGAAGAAGGGTCAAGGAGAGCTCTCCGCTATACTGCAGGTAGCATAATAAGCCTAGTCTGCTGGTAAAACACGGTCGCACTAGGGAAGAAAAATCAAACTCAAAACTTTCCGAAGGGTTTGGTAAAGAGTCATCATGTATTCCAATAGACATCGGCAGTATCAGCAAGAGGCTAGTATACTTGTAAAATCTTCAGGTCATTGGATCCCAAAGGTAATACAACGGGATCTTGATAAATATCCTGTCAATATCCCCTATTGCGTAAAGAATTTACTTTACGTGCCAGTTTTGCTATTTTATGTGGTATTTGAAGATCGATTTCGCTACGGACAACATTTACAATTTCGTTTAATATTTGTATTTTATGGAAGGAAGAAGTTAGAATAATGAATAATAATCTCCCTAATCAGCCTGATCTTTAAAAAATAAAAAAAACACAAAATTAAAATTCAAAATTCGGAAATGTTTTTGAAAAACAAAAATACCGAAAATCCATAATAAACAGTAAATTTCGTTATGCTGTACACGTGATGAAAACAACGGAAGTAGAATACCGAGGGAACAAAGCACAAGATTACATAAATCAAAGTCCAGAGACAAGGCGAAATCAAGAACACCAGAAGACGGAAGACCAATGACACTACATGGCCACAAAACACACAACCACTACATAAACAACACAAAACACTAAAGCACTAACAGTGTGAACTCTCAAAAAAGATGTTAATCTAGCTGAAAATGTCAGTTTTCATTTGTGACACTGACATTTCATATCTATCTATGATGTCGTGGTGACGGCCATAGAATTACTGAAGGGACGATAGTAACAAGGGCTGAACATATCCCTGACTCAGCAGTTTTTGTGACAGTGCTTTTGCTCTTTTGCTCTTTCCACAAAGTCACTGTATGAACTACAACCTCTACAGTAATGAATTAATTGTGAAATATACACTCCATATGCTGGGGAGGTATGTATATTGCTGCAGAGAAATCGAAAGTTCACAATTGGAAAGTCAAAATCCTCACGATTGCCATATAGTCTAGATTTCAGACGTCCATGTTCAACAATGTATAAAAAAAGGTCAAGGTATGAAGCAGAATGTGGTGTATCGGTTGTCTCTTTAATTTCAAGGGTAGATGCGATGTAAATATTTTTTAAATATTTGGTTATTAAGAGAAAGTACAGCGTCTGTATATCTAAAGTTGAAATTAAAAGTCTGGGCTAGTTGTTTTTGTTTTTGTTGTATTATCCCTTGTAAAAACTTTGCTTCATACGAAAAAAGGAAAAGGTCAGCTAAAAATGGCGCACAATTTGTTCCCATGGGAATTCCTATAGTCTGTTGAAAAACGCGGCCTCAACATTCAACAAAAATGTTGTCGATCAAAAATTCAAGCATTTTTAACAAGTCATTTTCACTGTATTTCTTGTTGACGCAGTGTGGTTCTTAACAAAATATGCCTTATCTTTTCCTATTACCAAATATGAATACCTGCGTTCTCCGTTTTTGGTACAGAAACATTGATGTATCAGATAGGAAATTACTGTTTTAAGATTATTATGTGGAAGGGTCGTATACAGGGTAGAAAAATCAAAAGTTTGAATTAATCCATCAACGAAATAATGCCATAATTGTTATGTTGTAGTAATGCAAATGAAGAAAGAAAATCATTGGAATAATAGAAGAAAGCAAATATGAAATAAATGTTAAACAACAGAAAACTGAACAAAAGTACAAAAAAGTGAAAACGCAAATTTTTAATCGAAATTAACTAACGGAGTCAACAGAACAAAAACTATTACTAAGGAGTTTCTCCCTCCTAATTTTGGCTTTTATATTTAGATCTTTTTGGTTATTTGTTGTTCATCAGCTTTTTGACGTATTTCGGTTTATTGACTTTAAAATGTTATGATTTGATCTGCAATGTAGAGACATAAGTTTTCGAAATGCACATATGCAGAAACTATTGTGTTATTTACGAACATGGACATTGATATTCCAACTTCTGCATACGGAGTGTATGGTTCCCAGCTTAAGCAACAGCTAGAAACAATTATACACCTCCTAATAAGAAATGTTTTTTCTCATTGACCACCTTATCAATCAATCAATGATTAAACAAATTGTCTCATACAAGCATCAAAAAGTTATTTGATAGATATCAGTCCCTTGTGGAAAAGTTTCGCACCGAACTTTGTTTTAGGATTCATTTTTTCGTAGTATTGTGGTAAGCATATCTTTTTACTGTCTACAATTTTTCAAAACCAATTGCTGTTGAATTGCTATCAGACACTGCTGGAATGGAATGGGAGGGGTTCCATTAAACCGGTTTATCCCACCATTTCCTTTGAAATGTCCATACCAAGTCAGGACCATTGCAATTGATTTTTGGAACCTGCTTTGTCTTTTTGTCCTTTGAATTTCGCTCCTTGACAATTCTTTTGGGCAATTTGTTATTTTACCCTATCTACAATAAAAAAAAACGTATTTAAATGAATGATGAAACAACAGCAATATAATACCGAAGAGACAAAGGAGTTTTATTAACAAAAATCGAAGTTCAAAGGCATAGACATCCGTGCTGACTCGAAAGCCGATTTTATTTGGAAACTTGCAATATCTTTTTTTTTGTGAATTCTGTTGAAAACTAAGGAGTAAATGTATCTCCCTCATGCACAACTTTGTCCTTAGTTGATTTTGGCTTTCCATTCAGATTATATTTGGTCGTTTTTTCTCGATCAGTTTTTAAACATCTTTGAGTTTATGGTTTTCCAAATGTTTAGATTATGCACAGGTGAGACATAAGTTGTCGAAATGGCCATATGTAGAAGTCCAGGGAGATGTAATATAGGTTTATTAGCAAATCTCATTGTTTAAGGCTTCATGGTGACTTCAAGATGAAGAAAAACAATGAAAGTGTTACTGCATTGATTGTTTTTACCATTTATTTGTAGACACTTTGTCTCCTGTACATTTACTTGATATCTTTTCATTGTTTTTTTGTGCACGATTTAGGTTTAAACACTTCTAAATTAAGTTCTCGTCTTGCTCAGGAAAGCATCTTGACAAGCTATTCATTTTGCTCATTTAAGATTAAAAATCGCATGATAAGTATAAAATTGCTTTACTGAGTACCGAAAATGTATTAATTTGTGCATCTTACTGGTCTCTCCCTTTGATCCATTCGGACTTTTGTTGTCACTTTTATTTATTGTTTACATTAAACAAGAACTAAGTTTGAGTTGTTTCCCATTTTAAGTATTGAGCTCGGCTTGTTCTTAAATACGATTATCATTTTCTACATACTCCAACATATCCGAACGCAGAACGTACAGAGTTCAAATAAAGACTTACTCTGTCGACATAATGGAACTCACTCGTACAGTGTTAAAATGAACATTTAACTGAACTCATCCCGCACAGAGTTCTAATGGACATTTTACCGTGTCGACATAACCGAACTTGTCCCATACAGAGTTCAAATGAACATTTTATTGTGACGAAATAACCGAGTCATCCTGAACTCAGTTCAAATGTACATTTTACCCTGTCGTTCAAATGTACATTTTACCCTGTCGACAAGTCGAACTCATCTCGAACAGAATTCAAAGGAACATTTCACTCTGACGACATAACCGATCTCCTACTGTGAAGAATAACAAGGATTATTTAACTCTGTCGACATAACCGAACTCTCCCAATACAAATTGACATTGTGCTCTGTCGACACAACCGAACTCATCTTGAACACACTTGCATAAGTGATCATTGTGTCTGGATTTTGTATCACTATTATTGTAAAAAAATATTTGTTTAATTATTTTAGGAATTTGTGACTGGTTTGTCTGTTCTTGCAAGAGGAACAATGGCTGAACGTTTAGAATGGGCATTTAATTTGTATGATATAAATAGAGATGGACTGATAACACGAGAAGAAATGTTAAATATTATATCTGCTATATATGAACTGATGGGCCGATTTTGTGAACCATCTATATATGAAAATACAACAAAGGATCATGTAGAAATGGTATTCCAGGTGAGTTTTCGTGTTTGTTTAAATTGCTATATTTTGTAGTCATAACGACAAATATATTTTGATTCTGAATATGTTACAATAACAGGAAGTGCAATGACTTCTTGTGAATGGGAAAACTATAAATTTTGATACTTTGGTAAAGGGAAATTTTGTGCTCAAATGTACTTGTTTTATTTTGGCGCTTTATTAAATAAAAAGCGGAAAACATTAACCTGCAGTTAGTTTATAATCAAAAGTCAAACATGGACGACATATTTTCGGATTAGAATTAAAATTGAATGGATTAAAATATTATTTTTTATTTGTACACAGCACTGTCACACCTGACATTAAAGATCAAAAACAAGACTTATTTTCCTCAGGCCAGAAAAACAAAAGTTGACAAGCAAAAAATTTCTTCGAAAATGACTATTAAATGGGACCATACCGGTATCAATGAAAAATGAATGTTTTGGACTATTTTGGTTTGTTTTATAGTTAAAAGAACATTACAGAAAATCCGGGGATAAGCGGTAAAAAAAATTATATGCCTTTTGTAAATATTTTTAGTTGTCGAAAAGAAAATATGCAGAAACTAAATGCACACTGACTTTGGTATTTTGTTATTAAGAGCGCTTTCTTCAAAATTTCTTTTTTATTATTTTAAACTCTTTGTAGGAGAAGAATTTAGTTATTACAGAATGCTTTTGTTTTGGCACAGAAAGAATACTTGAGTTTTTCTTCTTCAATTTTAACGACTTGCTGACAACGAAACACACCTGCCTCTCATTCCAAATCCTATCAAAGAGTAATAACTCGACACCACACTACAAGTTCACTCAAATTCATAATATTAAATATACTAAATGTCGCCAATAAAACAGGTTTGATCAAATAAACTAACATTTATAGTGATGAGTAAGAAGGTTTATACTTACAAGGCGCAGAAATAGTTTTATTCGTAGCAAATTGTTCTTAAATAATTAGGCACAAACTAGTACAAAGAAACAAAATTAGACATGGTATAAATAACTGAAGGCAACATAGAGCAAAATGAAATTAGCAAGCAATCAATCAAGTAATAACTGATGTCAAAGTATCTATTGTCTGACACAATCAACCTTTCCTTTAGTTACACGATATATTTGGCAGGAATCAGACTACACATCAGTCATCTGCTGATACTCAATTATAAAATATTTATATTTTGTTCTTTCAATATCAATTTTTGTAGACTAGACACATAAATTTCATTTTCCATTTTTATGAAAGATCTAGTCACAAAAACACACGTTATAGCTAAGTAAAAGAGGTAAAAGGTTGGAAAGTATTCAAGATAGATTGTTCCACGGAAGTAATAAAAAGTTATTTTTTACTTATTTCAAAGGCATTTAGCTGTATATTTTGGCAACATTGTTTATGAATAGGTCATTGGAATTCCCAAGGGTACAAATTGTGCAACTCTCATTGCAGATCTTGTTCTGTTCTGTTACGAACGGAACTTTTGAAAAACAAAGGATTCATACAAAACAGCGACAAACTTGTTTCCGTATCCGCAGGCATATTGACGATATCCTTACTATCGGCAATGCTAAGTTTTTAGATTATGTGGGCCTCATTTACCCGATAGAACTGAATCAAACAATGATTCTTAATATTTCCTCTTGCTTAACTGTCATCATTGACTCTGGTAAAATAAAAAAAACTTAAAAAACAAATGATAAAAGGGATGATCATGACTTCACTTTTACTAATTTTCCTTTTCCTGACGGTAACGTTTCTCTATCCAAATTCTAATTGCTGTATAAACCCCAACTGGTACGATTCGCACGTGTCTATTTTACTCTTCACCACTTACATGAACATTTGTCATGACAGTACCCATGATTGTCTTCATGTTTGATGTACTTTAATGTAAAGGTACTCGTGTTGAGGAGTTGGACTTTTTTTGTAGTTTGATTTTTACAGGAGTCTTTTTGTGTATTTATTTTTAGCCATTCACCACACACAGGGGAGGGTTTGCGTCCAAGAAAACGACTTTTACCCCACCACAATATTTGCGCCTGACCCAAGTCAGGAATATGTTGGTCATTGGCTTGTCCTTGTCCTCTTATAAAATTTTAGTTTCTTGATATTAGGGTTGTTGGATTTGGTTTGTTTCCATGATTTATTCACTTTTTTAAAAACTTTTTTGGTGCCATTTAGGGCTTGCTATATGGTGTGAGGCCCCTCACTGTGTCGAAGACCTTACTGTGACCCATTGATGCTTTGTGTTGGGTCATTGTAACCTGGAGATTGGATGTTGTCTCCTTGACATTTAGCCCATTTCCTTTCTTTTTCATTTAAACGTAACCGTACTATTACATCAAATTTTCACATCAAGGCTATAGATTTCATAAATCGTTAAACACATTTCGGCAGTTTTATGCAGATATGAACATTTTATATAGAAATATTGTGTGACCCGAAGAAATCTTATTACTAATAGCATTTCTCATCCATTTTGTTTGGAAAACTTGTAACAGATGCAAAACTGATAGAAAAAAATCTAGAAAAACTTTGACGTAACTTGCATTTTCAACGCTATACGAGATATTGACATATTGACAGCATATTCTGCTTGAATCCGTTAAAGTGACTTTGGGATCCAGTGACCTTGAGATTTTGAAAGTATACTGGCCCCTCACTGATACAACTGATATGTACTCAAATACATGATGATTCTCTACCAAACCCTTCGTTTTGTTTTAAGCTTAATTTGACTTCGGTTGTGTTTTAACAGCAAACTAGGTCCCTTGAGCTATCCGGAAGTTAAGGGTCAGTATTCATTGTCGAAACCGAAACCGACACGAAAACCGAGTCCGAAATCGAAACCAGCATATAAAACATTGTTTAACTCCTTTATTGGTTCAATTGCTTAGCTTTCTTTTCGAAATCTTTACATTGGACTTTCAAACGTTAATGAATACAATTTAGTAGAAGAAGCTAGAATGCAAATTTTTTTTTTTGGTCACTCAATTTCATTTTTGATCCTTTATTACATTTAGCGTTTTTATACGACCTTAAAAGTTGTGGTGAAGGCGTAGTTTTCGTGATCGGCATCTGCGGACAGCATAACTTTGCTTGTAGCGGACGAATCATTATCAAATTCTATTATGACGTCTCTTGGTACATACGTAGGCTGGGGTTTAAATTTTGGGTTCCTTGTTCCTTCTCTTTCAGATAAATGGACCAAACAATTTGGTTTGATATTGCATTTTTGCTACTCTGGACAGCATAACGTTGGCTTGGTAATTGGATCATTATCAAATTTTAGTCAAATGTTACTTGGCATACGCGTTATCTGTTTTGTTTTTGTATTTTCTTTTTAGCTCACCTGCCTATGTCAGGGTGATCTTTTGCTGTCATTTGGCGTCCGTCCGTCGTCCTCGTGAACTTTTCATTCAAAGTTCTTCTCCTCTGAATTTGGTAACAAAAGTCCTTCCACACGAATTTACAGTTCATATCTAAGTCAAACAGAAACTGGAGTTTCGTATGAAAACGGAAGTTTCCGATCGGAATTGGAATTGGGTTTAAATAGAAAACGCAAATTATAGTTTCCACCAATGAGGCATTAGGAATTGGAATTACATTAGGTGCTTAAATTTCATCCAATCAGAAAATGAAAACGCTATTATGAATTTAATTCAACCAATCAAAATCGTTTATATTGTTTTTATCTGATAATTTTCTTTATTATTCAACCTTTGTACGGTTAGTTTCCTATATATAATAGTAATCAAATATGTTGCCACAAACAAATTCAGTGAATTTTAGCATAAATAAGGTTCTTATAAGCAAAATGTTTAGTCTAAACTTTTACAATGGCCAAATTAGTTCAGTTTTTGAAAAATTTTATTTCATCATATCTTTTACAGAAGTTTTATATTATGTTGCGAATTTCCTGAATTCTAGCGTAAATAAGGCTTGAAAAGAAAGATTTTAATTTCTTGAGCTTTAGCATAAATAAAGTAGGAAAAGTAAAATTTTAAGTCTGTGATTTAAAAGTAAAAAATAAACTTTAAACTAAACTAAAAAAAAACTTAAAGAATGGTCTCACAATAAAGTTTTTTTAAACTTTGTTTCATATATCCTTTCGAAGGAATTTTATATGTTGTGAAGTACAAATTTCAGCAATGTTAGCATGAAAAGGGTTTGACTAGCAAAATTTCGTGTTTGTTGTTTAAAATCAATCCTAAAAATTTACCAAAACTAAAAAAAAATTAAATAAAATTCTTTGTTTCCAATAAACATGACTCTAAATAGATTTTTTTTGCTTCCAGAAGATGGATCTAAACAAAGACGGCGTTATATCATTAGAAGAATTTATGGATAGTTGTCGAAAGGTAAGTACTCAATGTAAATACCACAATTATTGTAATTAAACATCCTGCAGATTTCCGTTTTGATAACTTCAGTATACATTAGAATAAAGCAAATCGAAAGATGATTAAATCTGATAGCAAACAAAAAGAAAATTGTCTGAATTTAAAGCCAAAATCTAAAAAAGGAATCACAGTTAAATCGTATGTTCAACACCCATACTTAAATTAACTCCCAATAATTATCATGAGTTTGTGTACAGGGGTTCATTTGAACCAGGGGTTCATTTGAACCAATTGCTAAGAACATTTGACTTTCACATGCCATAGTTAAAGTAGCTCCATAGTTATACAATGCATCGGCAAACGAATACCGAGGCAAGTACGAGGAAAGGGGAAATTCAAAAATCATAAATCCAAAATCACGGCAATTCAGAGCAACACAATTGAGACAGTATGACAAAGACAAAACAATTAAACAAAAATGAACAAGAACGCCATAAAACTAAAGCACTTGCAGTGTGAACCCCTATAAAAACTTAGGTATCATCAGGTGCCCCGGAAGGGTAAGCATGATCTGCTAGTAAAGTCCGGTTTTGTCACAATCCTTGTTAGTCAGTCCGGTAACAAACTCTGGATCTACCCAAAGGTATCTGTTCTCATTTTTGAAACAGAAACATTGTAATTGTCTGTCAAATCATGGAGACGACCGTAAAACTTCTGTTGAGACTGAACATACCCTTAATGTATAAGTTTTTGAGACAGTAATTTGGCTCTGTTGACAAAATCGCTGTAAAAACTACAGGCACGGCTATAGCGAATGAGTTGTAAAATGTACACGCCATATGCCGGAGAAGTGGGAATAAAACTGCTCAAGAACGGGAAGTTCACTATTGGAAAATCAAAATCATCACGCTTGTCTTAAAGTTTTGTTTTCAGACGTCCAGAGTTGTCAATGTAGAGGTATAGGTCCAGGTATGATGCTGATGATGGTGTATCATTTGTCTCTTTAATTTCGAGTTCATTTGGGTATATAAGATGAAGGTTATCCTTAAATTGAGGAATGTTCAATGAGAGAACATTATCTATATAACTGAAGCTGAAATTAAAGGATTTGGCTAGCTTATTGTCTTTTTTCTGAACTAGCCCTTGTATGAACCTGGCTTCATACGAATAAAGAAACAAATCTGCTACAAGTGGCGCACAATTAGTCCCCATAGGTATCCCTATTGTCTGCTGGAAAAATGTCCTCCAAATTCTACAAATATGTTATCAATCAAGAATTCCAGTATTGCAATGACATCCTCCTTTGTATACTTTTTTGTGTGAATCAGTGTGATGTTCAACAAAATAGGCCCCATCTTTACCTGTTCCTAAATATGAATATCTTCTTTCACTCTATTTAGTACACAAAAACTGATGTATTAAATCCCGGAGTACTGACTTTAGCTTATCGTGTAGAAGAGTAGTATAGAGAGAAGAAAAATCAAATGTTTTGACACTGTTGCAGTGGTTGAGTTCAGTTGAAGATACGTCTTTTGAGTTTTTGAGAATCCACATCTGATTCACTCCACTTGTTGAGTATACTTTATCACTATATATCTTGAGGCCATCTTTGACTGCAGTAAGTAATGAAATGAGAAAGGGTTTGTTGTGCCTTTGGCAGACCCAGCAATGTATCTCTGTTTGTAAGGGCATTTATGTAATTTAGGTACCAAGTAGATACAAGTCAGGCTTTTGTACAACAAATTATAGAAATTGTGTCAACAATGAGCAGCTTTAATTTTCTTACCCAATCACATTGAGTCATTTTCCTAGGTTCATCACTGAAGATTACATTAAACAGAAATATTTTAAGTATATTGGATCTTATAGCTTTAACAAGTAACTTGTCATTTGTTGGACGTTAGGAATATTTATGATCATTTATAGATTGTGGAATATTTATGATCATTTATGCTCTGTGCTTTGTATCTGTCTAAAGTCATTGTTTTCTTTGTCTAACGTTATTGTTTTCTTTGTCTAACGTCATTGTTTTCTGTGTTCTCGTTTTGGCCATGTCTTTGGACTTCGATTTTTGTAAATTCCACCCCTTTGTTCCTTCGGTATTCTACTTCCGTTGTTTTATACATAACGGAAGAAAAAAAAAAGATTGAAAGAATTTCCAGAAGTAGTGCGACCGAATGTTAAATCCCGACAATAATTTTCATATTTCAAAGTTCACGCATAAACTTATTATAAATTGAAATAGCTCAATTTCGGAAATGTTCAACATAACAGAAAACAAGGTTTAAAAAAGCAACAATTAAACATTGACAGTAGAATAATGTTGTTTAAAAATGTTGTTTGATGGCTTGGTTTTACCATGTTTTTATAGCGAGTTATTTAAAAACGTTTTTTGAATTCTGAAAATTCGTAACAAAGGTTCAGAACATAGAAATTATCCGCTTTCAAAAGTGTTTCAACAATGTGTCAAGGGAAACTATTCTGTACAAAATAAAGAAATATTATAATTTTAAGCAATGAATCGATAATTATTAAAACAGATTCTTTTTTGTTAAGTTACAGTATTTTGTTTTGATTTCAGGATGAAAACATAACGAAAGGAATGTCGATATTCGATACTGTACTATAGCTTAAAACTTTACGTACATATTTTATTTGATCCCATATCTAGATTTTAAATGAATTGTTAATGGATAACGGAAAGCATTATTCTGTCTGGTTTGGAAGGATTTGTTCCAGTTGTGTCTGCATAGAAAAAAAGTATATTGTCATTTATTGAAATGTGGATTAAGATGGATTCCAATTACAACTAGTGTTGGAATATGTTTGAAAGGGCACGCATACTTGATCTGCTGAATAAGAGTTTTTATTTTATTAATTCCAGTATTTGCCTACATTTATTTTTTAATTTTTAAATGACAAGCGACTAAGTGTCTTCCTTCGATCCTTATATATGTTGTATTAATGTATATTTACGTGATTAATGGACCATGAGAACATTCAATATGCTATGTAACTTCCATTATCGTTCACCAGATTCAGCTTTAACAATGTCATTGATGGTCATGTTATACAGAATATTAATAACACATTTCCTGTACAGAGACGTCATCATCAAACCTTAGAGAGCGTTCATGACACTCCATTCTTCGTAATTTTAGAATTAAAAATAATTAAGAACATATGATCATTTAAGGATGCATTCTCCTGAAGTTTCAGTCTCATTTAAATCTCGTTTATGAATATTTCTTAAATGTTTCCTTATGCAAGATTTTTGTTATTAATTTATGTAATAATAACCCTCCCGAATGGTGTCAAAAAATTATGTACCTAAGACCAGTAGTTTTCGAGATATAAAAAATTTACGTTTTTGTATTATGTATTCTAAGTTTTGAAAGATATAATTGTCCATCTATTTAAAACAAAAATTGTAAGTTTTGACTGGAATATTTGAAAATCTCCATTTTTACAGATTTTACGATGTCCTGAATTTGACTCAAAAAACAACATTTTCTTGCAAAATTTCTTATATCATTATGGACCTATGCTTTTTATTAAGGTAAGTGGTTTTCTCTTCAAAGGATAATGTTTTCATGGTCTCAGCATTTCAACAATGTAGGCTTGAGGAAAAACTTGACGCAGGAAAATTTTGTCCCCTCAAGAGAAGGCATCCTTCAACATTTCAACTTTATTTACGTTCATGAAATACTTTTGACTGTAATCAACTAAAAAACGATTTTTTTTCCATTGTTTAAGAAACACATGAAACATATTTGTGAAACAAGGACTTTCAGTTCGTGAAACACTTTTTACTGTAATAAAATAAAATCTGTTTTTTTCCATTGTTTAAAATGAAACATATTTGTGTAGCATTTAAGGGGATAGACCTTGGTTATGGGAAGATAACTATGTTTATCGCTTTCCTAATACTTAGAATAGATGAAAAGCACCATTGATGTAGGTATAATTAAAATTTCAAAATTGTTATTTTTTTTAATGGAATTTAAGAATCCTACAAATAAAGTTATTCATCACGACTGCATTGACTCTACATTTTATAATGATTGTCAGTGTTTTTGCAAGGGAGATAATTCAAAGCATGGATTCAGCAATATAAGTGATTTTTACACACTTCATTCGAAATTTATTAAAAAATGGCACAGTAGATTTTTCTTTTATTTATAATTTCTTACATATCCTTATTTTCTTTCTGTTCTAAGTGTTTAGCGGAAATTGATCGACTCAGTTTTTTACAAGAATCGTTCAATACCGATTAGAACTAAGTAAACGTTTTAGCCTATTTTGTTCAGAACACCATTGCATTTCAGTTCAATCTATCAAAATTTATCAGCATTCTTTATGCTTACTTCAACATTTATTTAAAGTACAAATTTTGCATCTGAAATATTTTTATATCAAATAAAATTTTAATTTTAAACAATAAATTCCTGAATGGACCAAATAATGTGAGTAAACAGGGTATCATTGATGGCCATTAGACAGAAAATGGAACGGTGAAAATTCTTTAAAATTGCTCAAAGTTTACATGAACATGTATTGTTTAAATGCCTAATTATTAAAAAAAATAAATAAACGAGTTGAAATTTTTACGCTTACCCAGGTCTACCTCCTTAAGTTTCTTTGTTATATACCATTATAATATCAATTGTTTCTATATCACATTTCACAAGTCATTGCAAAACTCTACCAGTAGTAGTGATTTCCATAGAACTTCACAAGCGTATAAATGTCATAGTTAATTTCTATTAAATGTCATGGATGCTTCTTAAATGTTTCCATGATTTTAAAGTTATGTCATGGTTACTTTTGACATATATTTCACCAAATTCTTACACTTTGATAACTAATAAAAATTGTGTAGTTTAACATATTTATACTATTAATTGTGCAATTATATGTGAATCTTCCTAATCATTCATATGTCATTCACTTCGTAGCTGCAGTTTCAAAATTGTTGTTCGGTCAAACATTCAGAGAACTTCATCGCCGAAAACCTTAAAGTTATCCAACGAAATAATGTCAAGGGAAAAAGCAACGAACTGTTAAAAAAACTAAAAAAAAAATCATGTGTGCTGTCTTTTGATTTCTGGTTAGATTTTCAGAACAAATAATATCGAGGGGAAAATTATATTTGATGTTGAGACCAGCACCCATTAAGTCAAGAGTCAATTTCTGACAACACAAAAAGAGAGCCGTTAATTGGCCATGAGTGAAAATACATACTAGAAAAAAATAAGCTTCAAATAATCAAAACGTCTATGTTGTCTCAAACTCACATAAGAATATTTAGTAAACAAGTCAAACAGATGTTAACTTTGCTTTTTTGAATTTCTTTATTTGCAATAGTTGACTTTCAAAATAGGACCAGATATTTTTTAATTGTCATTCATAATCTATTTAGTCATAAAAATATACAATGATATCGCATTTTGATGTATTTTCTATGTTTACGTTTATTGACTCACGATTAGCATTCTTTTTAGAAAATTTGATGTTAAGTTGAAATAAAAACTTATTTAAATGTTAGATATTAATGTTTTTATTATTAACAATAGAACAGTGTTGAGATTTCTTGTAGCTAAAATGGACATAATATAATGGTCTTGGCATAATGCATCATTTATATCATTATGTGATATAGTCGTATCTCGTGGTATTTTTTGGTTTATATAGTTATCAAATATGCAGATTTGTTTTGTATGAGTCTTTTTGTCGGCAACGGATGACAGTAGTTGTAAGTCACTTTGTAAGTTACTTTAGTATTTTTTTTTGGAACTTACTATCAGGTATGATCATAGCTCATTCTTAACGGTCATGGTGACTTCAAGATGAAAGGCAATATGAAAACGTTGTTCCTTTGCTGGGTTTAATCATGTATTTGTAGAGACTTTGTCTCATGTGCATTTACTCCACATTTACTTCTCATTGTTAATTTAAAACTGGAGTTTGTCTCTCTTGCAGTGAGGAGTCCATAACAGGATTCCCCGTGCAATAGGTGTGTGCTCTGTTTACATTTCAGTCATGGTGTACTCGTTCTTGAGAGAATATCTCCTATGGATACACTTTCATACATTCAAACTTTGGCATTTTATTATTTTTCAGGAAATTTCTAAATGTTATTATGACAATTCTGTTTAAAGTGCCTAAATCATTGTTTTATTTTGCCAAGTTTTCTTGCAATTGACTCCATAGGGCCATGAGGATGTTTATATGCTGTGATTGTCTTCTATGGGTCTTTCTGCTGGGCAATGGATAAGAGCAATTATAAGAACACTTTGCCAGTTATTTTTATGTTTGTTGACAACCTCGCACCCATGGCGAAAGGGATACATCGATGTAGCGTTACTCGACATTTAGCGATGAATTCCGCTAAAACCTGTGCTAGGGGCCGTCTTGAACTTACTATAAGGTATGAGCATAGCTCGTTGTGGAAGGCCTCATGGTGACTTCAAGATGAAAGCAACAATTTAAGCGTTGTTTAATTGCTTGGTTCTACCATTTATTTGTACAATGTGCATTTATTTGATATCCTTCATTTTATATCCATGTATATCATTAATTTGATACGATATACTAAAAAAATCCTCCAAATGCGAACAACATCACTAATAGATGTTTAACTTTCCTCAATGTTATTAGAAAGTTCGCTTGGAAATAAACTTGAAAGTTCTCGAGTTTATTGACCAACATAGTAACTGCGACCAACTTGTTTACATTAGACAAGAGCTAGCATTAAGTTGTCTTCTCTTAACCATTGGATGTGACGGATTACTATGTTCGTTTCGGATATTTCATTTCTCATATATACAAGATGAGACGCCTTCCTGCCGACATACCCATCTGATTTCGTCCGGAGTTCATATGTACATGTCATTTTATTTCTTAGCTCTTCCTGTCGACGTACAGATCTGATTCCGTCTGTAGGTCATGTGAACATGTCAGTTTTATTTTTTAGCCGACCCTTTCGACGTACCCGTCTCATTCCATCTGGAGGTCATCTGATTCCGACTGGAGGTAATTTGAACATGTCAATTTATTTCTTACAGATTATGAGACTTGTACAGTTCTGTGTATCTGGCATACTGTAAATGGGGGTAATAACAAAATTACCGAACAGAGTTGTCAAGAACCGAAGTGCATCAGACAATTAATCGTTATTCTGTGGAACTACTAAGATAATAGATTCCACAGTGATAATTGCTTTTAAAGTTGATGTTTTCATGACAACACGATAATACCTTGTTAAATTTATACTGTGTATATCATGTTAGATTAGTCACATGATAGAGAAATGTCTGTGTTCAGTGTTTATATTTGTCATTTTCTTTATTGATAGGGGCTGAAGATAATTACTAATCGATCAACCAACTCTGATGTTGTTTTGTGAAACTGTTTAATCTATGTAAAAAAGTAGATAACAGGAAACATCTACACTGACTGAAAATTACAATCACATGCCACAATCTACCAGGGAACTTCACAAGAAAAAAACAAATAAGACGAAAGACAAACGTAAACAATGATAGGAACTCGGGACAGCCGGACTTGGTACCGGCACTAGCAATAGCCAGCGGTAGGGTTAAACCGGTTGATGGGTACCCAAACCTCCCCTTTATCTGTCCCGTTTCCCTATAGTATAATAAACATATGAAAATATCCAAATACAGGTGACTACTTACTCCATGACCAGGACCTGAAAGGAGAGAAACAACGGCAGTAGAATACCGATGGAACAAAGGAGTGAAATTTACAAAAATCGAAGTCCAAAGACATGGCCTAAACGAGAACTCAGAAAACAATGACGTTAGACACAGAAAACAATGACGTTAGACGGATACAAAGCACATAAATAGAAAACACAACATTCAAAACAAAGGCACTCACAATGTGAACTCCAGTGAAACTGAGAGTGACATCAGGTGCTCCAGAAGGGTAAGCTGTGAAATCGCAATTTTGAAAGATGGGTCAAGGAGTGCTTGTCGTTAAACTGTCAGCTTTTTCAAGGAGCCTAGCATGTTCAGAAATCAATGTCACACTACGGAAGAAAATACAAACTCAAAACTTCCCCCGAAGAGTCTGGTCAAGTATCATCATATATTTAAGAAGACATCGGCAGTATCAGTGAGAGGCCAGTGTGTGTGTAAAATTTTCAGGTCACTAGATCTCAAGGCAAACAGAGCATCCATTACGTAAAGGTTGTAAGTTACGTCCCTCCTTCTGTGGTTTTTTAAATCAGTTTCTTGCATTTTTTCACAACATTTCCGTAAAAAAGAGGATTAGAAATGTCCATAGTAATAAGCTGTTTGACAGTAACGCCATATGTTTATATCTGTTATAATGTTTTCAACAACTCTATATTTAATCAAGACCAAATAAATAAAAAACCCAACATTGAACATTGAACAGAGCAGGTAATTAAATGTTTCCGGAATTCTTTTATATGTATCTCTCTTCGGTAATGTACTGGAAACCATGTATTTGATTCGAAATTATATATTTTTATTATGATCTAATGCCATTAAATGGTACTATGATGTGCTTAAAACGCTTTAAGACTTTTAGAGGTGTGAAACATTTGGTAAACATATGTGCAACATACTATGACAAAGACGACACAAATTATGTTGCAAATTGACTCCTACTTTAAAAGACAATCTTCATTGCATATTTTTTTTTTGGTTTTCGAAGCAATAACGCACATATATTATCAGAAGGTTACAATTGCGGAATTAATGTTGCTCGGAATGCATCTAATTTTTACCCAAATGTGAAATTCAGAATTAAGAATCGCAGCACTTCAATGTGTTGAAAATCACCTATATACTAATGTAATGTCAAATCCACGAAGACTTGAATCTAGCTGAAATTGTCAGTTTACATTTGTGACACCGACATATCCATCTATGGTATCGTGGTGACGACCATGGAATCTTTGAAGGGACGACGAAAGTAAAAACGGCTGAATATAGCCATGTCTCAGCATTTTTTGTGACAGTGCATGCTTTTGCTCTACAGTAACGTATCCACTCTACATGCTGGGAAGGTAGGTATATTGCTGTTGAGAAGGGAAACTTTACAATTGGGAAGCGATATACTATCTTAAGATCGTTCGCCTACTGAAGCCGTACTCGAAAAAAAATATATAAAAATCTTAGTTGTTAGCATCAAAATAGATTTTGAAATAAATTGAGTTATCAATTTGTGATGTACAATAGAATTATTTCGTCTGTGCAATCTTATTTTCTTAATATCGTAGTGAAGTTGAATGAAGATTTCTTTTGTTTTTACGATGTTATGACAATACTAATTCAATATAACGGTGCATCATTTTATCTACAAAACCGTTTTGTGATATGGTTGTAACTTTTACGGTTTTGACATGATATAAATTGTCAGCTGATGACATATCGATTCTTTGATACATATTTGGAGATAAGTCATTATGCTTGTTAGAAATGAAATTAACTATTTAAATAATGCCAATTTAAAGTGCCTCTTCTATTGATTTATACACTTGGATTTATAAAACATTTCTCTGTTTCCCAGATCCGGCTTAACAAGACTATAAAGGCGATTATTCGGGTGGTTTTCAAGTATTTTAAAATGAAATTGATACGGTTTGGCAATGCTGTTCTATTAAGGTCTATCCGGTACAACGGATAGACATTATTGGGATTGTAAAATTGTAAAAAAACATTTTTCTTCTTTTCACAGCGGTGTCTAAGTGGGTAAGTGTAGGTCGATGAAATTTGGTGGGGTTTTGTAGTTTCTGTTGAAGTTGTGACTGAATCCGTCTTGGGTCGTTTCGTTATCAGGGGAGGGGGTTATTTTAGAAAACTCCCTAAACATGTTTTGTGATATTATTCGGAAATGGTAATAAATAGGTAGTGAATTGTAATGGGAAAAATGTTTGTCAGGCTATGACAGATATTTCGTTCATTTGGGCGAATGTTGGTGGATGGACCGTTTTCATGATAAGGGCTTACAAAGTTTTGTTACTTTTCTTGGAGCAATTATTTGGGGAAATTTCGGAATGTGTAAGAATTAAGTATTTGGGACCTATATCATTGTATTTAGTTGATATGTTTTACATTCAAAAATGTAGGGGTCAAAGGTTTATTGGTCACTTTAAAAGGGATGAAACAGTTCCTTAAAATAAAATGTCTACACAAATGCAGCTACTGATTTAAATGATAAATGATCTGCTTGTCACATTATCTAAATTGTGGTTTCGTGTTTACTAGGTAAACTGAAACTTGGTCAGCTGGGTGTCAAAATTGATATTTAGCAGACGACAAAAGTAAAGCATGTGCACATTTTATTGTTTTATGTGTTTTGTTTGACATACAATTACACATGGATTACAGAAGAACACTAATGAAAACAACATGTTTTTTAACACTTATATCCCCCCGGTAGAAGTTAAGAAAAATTTAGTACATTTCACAATAGTTATTTTGATTCTGTTTAACGTAATAA
>MJUU01044242.1:19256-34570 GCA_002080025.1 Modiolus philippinarum | reverse complement strand
ACATATGTGATTATCATTTTTGAATCTGCTTAATGTCTGTTTTTTTTGTTTTTTTTTTGCAAAAGTTTCTAGTAAGTACATCTTAAATTATTTCTAGTGATTATTTACATGAATTTCAAAATAAAATAACCCTTACTTTACACAATTCTTTGGTAGACTAGTTAGTGATCAATATGCATGCTTAAAAGTGTAGTGCTGAACAACAGATACATGTAGTTGTGGCTATAGATATCATGTAACAGAAGGTCAGAATGTGAAATAGTTGTTGTTGATTTATCACAAATGCCCTTTTAAGTCTGGAGGTTGAATGTAAGCTGTTATGCAGGTTCAAATGCGCATATTTGAAACATTATTGAAACACCGGACAAAAAAAATTAAAAAAAATATTTCGCTCGCTCTTAAATTCAAGAATATTTGAGGCGAAAAATACAAAATTAAAAAAAAAAATTTCGCTCGCTCGCTCCAATTTTTTTGGCCAAAATCTCGAAGAACTACTAATTAATTTGGTGTGGCCTAAAGGATTTAATGTTTTGGTTGATTAATTAAGAATGGAGAAGGACATATATTGTCAAAAAAACTTATTGGAATGGAGTATTTAACGGGAACCGGATACACAATATAGCTTGACAAGATTATGTCACGTTTGAACGTTGTCAAATATTCTGATATTACATTCTTATGAAAATGTAAACCATTGAATTCTGTTTCACCAATTGTCTTTCCTACACATTTTTATGAATTACTTTAAAAACATAGATTGAAAATCATCACGTTCAAAAATATTAGTTTATTTAATTTTGACGACTTTTATGAAAAATTAATTTGCTCGAACATAAGCTCGCTTTTAATTTGTTGATACGCTATAAGTACGCTATATCTTTCGTAGAATGTTACTAAATACACATAATTTACATTTGATAATCTGGACTACAAATATTTTATATATTGTGTCGTATACTCATTTATTTCGCATATTTTTTTCCGTCCGGATGTAATATATTCCCGCTGTATTTATTGATGGCATAATTACACAAGATATTACTTTTGTTTACACAATTTATTCGTAAATTGACAAGAAATCGCTTTGCGCAGTCTCAAAACTTTGGCGACATTTCATTGGTCGACATCTCCTGTCAGGAGCTAACGCGTCCAATGAACATCATGTCTTCAAGCCATCGTAGAAGGAGAGAATCGGATACGGAGAGGGCTTGAACTATTCGAGTTAATACATGTTAAGAAAGTATTCACCCCAGGCAAACATCCGGCGATTAATGATTAATACCGGCTGCCCGGGGGAGCCGGTAATTTTCTTTACACACATACTTAGAGCTGCGATGAACTTGGTCTTCTATATATTTGTTCTCTAGCTCTGTTTTTGGCATTATGAGATTCGCTCTTGAGTTCATATTCCTGCATGCCTGCTGGGCTGCTGCATACGTTAATAAAGCTGAAGGTGGATATTCAAGAAGTACTCTGTAACACAACTCCCCATATCCATTCCAGTCAGCCTGACAAATTGCAAACATAGCTAAAAAAATATATTTAAATATTTCTATAAAATAGAAATTTTTGCGATCAAATTGGCTAATCATATAAAATTATTATATGAATGTTAAAAAAATTTGAAAAAATGTAGTTCATTTGAAAAAAAGAAAAGTGACCCATGTTACCGATCTGGGCGAGTTTGACTGGAAATTGAACTCAGTTTTTTCAGACGTTTGCTACGGGTCATCTTTATCCATGAGAGAATGTGAAAATAACTATGCTTCAAACAATAAGGTGCCAGTATGCTCTAAATTATGTACATTGATGAAATAATGAAAACTAGAGCATTTTCAAGCTAAACAAACGTGATGTTCCACTGGTAGAAATTCATTAGAATTCTGAAAATATGACCAAAATTGTTGAATAGCAATAAGAAAGCAAACATTCTTATTAAATAAAGGTAGTAACAAAAATACCAAACAAAATTATCAAGAGCTGAAATACAAAGGGCAAAAAGAAAAAGCAGATGCAAAGCCACCGGAAAAATGGTTCTGACTTGGTAGAGAAATTTCAAACGAAATGGTGGGTTGAACCGGTTCGTGGTTTTACATACAACTAAGCACACCAATGTTCAAAAACTACATCAGTAGGATACTGAAAGAACAAAGCACAAGATTAAATAAATGAATGTCAAGGGACATGGCAAAAGCAAGAAAACCAGAAGACGGAAGACCAAAGACACTTCACGACCGAAAAACACACATAACACTAAAATCTAAAGAACTAACAGTGTAAAATCTAAATAAAAAACAGGTGCTCCGGAAGGGTAAGCATGTCCTGCTCTGTATACAGCACCTGCCACACTGTCGGTTGATCAATCAAGGGAAAAGTCAGAACAGGTAAAGTCAAATACGGGAAGACGTGAATCTAGTTTTACATGTCTGTTTTCATTTGTGACACCGACATTACGTATCTATCTATGAAGTCATGGTGACAAAGTAACAATGGCTGAACATATCCCTGACTCAGCAGTTTTTGTGACAGTGCTTTTTCTCTTTTCACAAAGTCCCTATACCAGCTCTACAGTAACAAATTTAATGTGAAATATACACTCCATTTTGAGTGTCAAAATCCATCCAATAGATTCAGATATTAGAAGAAACATTTACACGTTCACATGAAGTCGACAGGGTAAGCATCTCCTGCTACAGTACAGCCAAAGACTTATCGTGATAAATCATTGTGTTAGACATAATTATCACTCTAAATTTTCAAATGAATACATCTTTTTTCCTGATTTATCTATCCATATAATTTCTTTTGCATGTCAAATGGCAGATTGCAGCACTTTAATTACAAAAGAAAACATGTTGATAGATTAAACAGGAAATAAAATCTGCACATTTCACTTAGCAGAGTGATACGTATATCACAGTGATGTATCACTGTAAGTCTGTGGCTGTACTTTAACTAAATACAAAATTATCAGCCGTGGCATCGACACTGTCTTTTAAAATACAAAAATACACAAGTTGCACAATAAACAGTAACTGTTATAATGCTGTACACGTGCTTCTATGATTAACCTTCCATCAGCAGCTTAAGAATCAAATAATATATAAACTAAAAATTTCTATCGTAAATACATCCTTGTTCTTATCAAATTGACGGCAAGATCAATTCTTACGCAGGGTCTTCTACGTTTGCCTCATTAATACTCTATTTCCCAAAAATGCACGTAAAATTGCTCCAAACAGCTATAATGTATTAATTTTGCGCTAAAATGACTTTTCTTCTGCTCTTCTTAAATTTGTGACAATCATGTTATTATTGCCAATCAAAATACATATACAACTACGCTTCGAGCCTCTTTACTTACTCTTGGCGAGGAAGATTTTCAAGTAAACGGTAGTTTTTTTTTATTTTCATTTAGGATAATCCTTTTCTGAATTTATGTTAATCTTTTTCTTTGCTTGACTCATTTCTGGCATAATAACATTAATCTTGACCAACAGAAAATGTCACATAGTGTGGTGAGATAGATAAGAACTTACAGTTCTTAACAGTCACTGCATGCTAGATTTAACATCCCATTTTAGTTTCAGTTCTGAGACCTATGACCAGGCAAGATTATTTATTTTCAACTTATCTGGGGGCCAAGATAATCTGCCAGTCCCCCCCCCCCAGAATCAAATGGTCGTCCCCTAAAGATTTATGATAAAACAAACCGAGGATTTCGAATGAAATATCTAAACAGAAAGTAAACTGGGGTGTTGTTAGATCTTCCATGCAGTGACTGTAGAGAACAATTGGTAGATCTAATTTCATCTGATCAAAGGCAATGTGCTTACCTTGATATACATGTTTGGTATTTATTTTCTTCATGTATTTCTTATAGTAAAGGTAGCGAACTTGATCGATAAGTAATGGCGCAAGCTATATATATGTAAATAAAATTAGATGTATTTAAGATGTAGAATTATTAAATTGTTTTTAAAAAAATGAACAAAGAGCAAATTAAAAAAACATTTTTCACATATTTGTGACCTCCATTATTATTTTTGTTTCGGAAACGTCAATAAAAATGCCTGCAATACACAATATTAATCTAAATTTGATCTGATGTAACTCTGATTTTTTTAAATGCAAATTTTCTTTACTATTTCGGAAACAAGATTGATCGCCATTATGTCCGTTAGACCCTAATTTTTATTTCATTTTTTGTAAAAAAAAGGGGGGCATTGTCTTACAACAAAAGTTAATCCATGTCAATTACTCTAAATCTATTTGTCACTTTTTGCAACCCCATGCCAGCTTCAGGCAGTTTAAGTCAATGAATATTTCTAGTCTTGTAGATCTTTTAAAAATATATTATTCATTTTAATACTAGTTATTGCTGCAAAAATCCAATTATATAAAGTTTTGTTCTTTAAAATGTTTTAAAATGAGTCAAAACCCTAAATATGTCAATTCGTGAAGACGTGATATCTGGCTTATAATGCCCGTTTTCATTTTGGACACAGACACGTTATATCTTTCAATGATGTCATGGTGACGGCTATGGAATTTCTTAAGGGATGAAAGTAACAAAGGCTGAACAAATCCCCGACTAAGCAGCTTTTGGGACAGTGTTTTTGCTCTATTCAAAAAATCACTGTATAAACTACATGTTCGATAGTAACGAATCAACTGTGTAATGTACACGCCATAGGCTTGAGAGGTAGGTATTACTGCTAAAAAAGGGAAATTCACAATTTGCAAGTTAAAGTCATTACGTTTGTCATATAATTTAGATTTCAAACGTCCATCTCCGTCAAAAGATCTAAGTACGAATCTGAAGTGGGTGTTTCAGTAGTCATTTTATTTTCAAGCTCATTGGGACAGATCTGGTGTAAATATTCATTGAATTTTGGATTATTATTAGAAAGTACATCGTCTATGTAGCGGAAGCTGAAATTAACTGAGCTGAAAGCTTTTGTTTTTTTTTCTGTGTTAGCCCTTGTAAAAACTTAGAGAAAAGAAAGAATCAGCTAAGAAAGAAAGATCAGCTAAAAAATGCGCGCAGTTAGTTCCCATGGGAATCCCAATTGTCTGTTAAAAAACGCGGCCTCCAAATTCGGCAAAAATATTGTCTATTAAAAATTCCAGCTACGTCATTCTCCATGTACTTCTTGTTTGACTCAGTGTCTTTTTATTTTTACAAAATATGTTTGATATTTCCCTCCTACTAAATAAGTGTAGTGCAGTATCATTGATGTATCAAATCAGAAATTACTGTTTTTTTTATTTATTATGTGGCAGGGTATGTAAAATGTCATTTCCTACAGATAATTAGATCTAGAAAAAAAAATATCATTAGGTTTCTATGAATTACACAGATAATATATTTTAACCTTGAGGTAATGGGGTACTAAACAGGCTGAAAGGTTTAATTCATAGATGAAAGAACGGTGAACAAAATATTGGTACATTGTTTTAGGTAGAGAACAAGCCTACTTCGTGAAAATGACTCCGAATCGGAGAAAAGATATTCAGAGGAAGAAGTGATTAGAATGTTAGAGTTTCTGATCGACAATATGTTTGTCCAGTTTGGAGGACTTGTTTTTTCAACAGATTATCGCAATTCCTACAAACTTTTATAAGGCTGAATTCATCGAAGGACTTCTTTAAAAATGGCCTTATCCTTCAATTTCAGCTTCCGTTACAAAGAAGATATTTTGTCGCTTAACAACCCTCGCTTTGGTGATTTTCTTCATCTGATCTATCAAAAAAGGGTCGAAGTTACGGATACTACAGACACTTCTACATCGGCATCATTTCTTGACCTTCTTCTTGAAATTGACAACAGCGGTAGACTTCAAACTAAGCTGTACGACAAACGCGATGACTTAAACTTCCCTTTTCTTTGTAGCGACATCCCAACAGCGCCGGCATACAGAGTTTACATCTCCCAGCTCATTCGCTATCAAGGGCCTGTGGTCGATACAGTGACTTCCTTGATAGAGCTCGGTTGCTCACAAACAGGCTACTTAAACGGGTATGTTGCCCAAAACTTTAAGTCATCCCTTCGGAAGTTTTACGGTCGACGTCACCATCTTGTGGACCGACTTCTGTTTCCCAGATGACAACAGGTCTTTCCCTTTCAAAGCTTGATTATTGTTCATCTACCGGATTTGACTACCGGATTTCGCATGTTCAACACGGCGGGTGTATTATAAAAAACAGGAGATGCTTTCTCTTCCGGTGCACCTGATCACACCAATGGTTTTATTGAGTCCGTGTTGTTCATCTGTGTGTGGGTGTCTTCATTTTTCTTTTCTGTGTTGTGCTCATGTTGTCTCTCCGGTTCCTTCTTTTCAGATGTTGCCATTGTCCTTTGATTGTTCGTTTTGGATTGACGGTTCGGTTCTCACTAACTTTAGGTATCAGGTATTGAACTATCTTTTGCAGACGTCTGATCCGTATATAACGGTTTATTGTGCCCATTACCTTCCGCCATCATCTGTAGCATGCAATTTCATTGGCTAAGAAACCGTTCTATCAAGTTTCATTCAATTCTAAGCACTTTTAATTTTCCGCCTTTTTACCTGTTCGCATGACAACGATCGCCATTTTGAAATCTTTGAGACCAGAAACCAATTTCCATGGCAACCAACACTATTTTGAAAATTCGAAAACCTGATTGCACTTAAAATTTCGTTTGGGAGACGCAATATAAATATCTCTCGTTGAGCCCTTTTGAAATTTGTTGAATTTTAGCATGTTCAAATACCAGCGAATAATGTTAACCATAAAAATGTAACATTCGGCGCAGTTTTCATCAATTTGATGCAAATCAACGTTTGATCTGTGTTATTTAGTGCTTGACGACAAATTGAAATTCGAACTGATTTATTAAGTATAAAGAGCAGAACATCAAGAGGCTGACACAGATTTTTTTTAATCAAATATACATAATATATTACATATGAAATTCGCTGCATTTTCCTAAATTAAGAAATTTGAAAATTTCTGAGACACATTTTTGTAACCATGTTGTATTTCAAATCTCAAGGGCGCTATTAGTAGAAATTAGTTTTACTGCGACGCAATAGCAAAAACTTTAAACAGATTATTTCGACAATTAACACATTAAAAATGGTTATTTCCATTCTTATATAAACCTCCTATAGAAAATTTTAAATTAAATTTTAATTCGACATTTTAATTGTAACGAACACTGTCCCAAAAGCTGCTAAGTCAGAGATTTGTTCAGCATTTGTTACTTTCATCCCTTCAGAAATTCTATGCCCGTCACCATAACATCATTTACAGATACGACGTGTCTGTGTCCCAAATGAAAACGGACAGTTTCAGCTAGATTTTTTGTCTTCACGGTTTTGACATTACCGGTTTTGACTAATCCCTTGATTGACTCACTGATATTGTGATGGGTGCCGTAAGCGGAGCATTAAATGCTTACCCAACAGAAGCATTTAATGTCACTCCTGGTTTTATGGGAGTTAACACTGTCAGTGCTTTAGTATTTTATGTTGTATTGTATATCATATTGTATAATTTTGGTTTTGACTTCGTAAATAATGTTTGTGCTTCCGATTTGTCCCTCAAAAATGTTTGAATACTATGAAGATTTGCAAAAGCTTTTCAAAACTTTACCTTGGTACTGTTCGAGGGTTAGAGAAGTAAAAGTGCCATTTATTTTGAAATGGTTTTGTCTAAGGGTCTGAAAATGACAAAAACCAATCAGCTACCAAACAGATATTTCAAAAAAATATATGCCTAACTGATAGTGTCATGGTGTCGTAAGCAGGGGAAGGACATGCTTAACTTTCCAGAGCACCTGATGTCACTCCCGGTTTTCATGGGATTTCACAATATGAGTGCCTTAGTTCTTAATGTCGTCTTTTTATTTCCGTGCATTGTGGGTGTCTCACGTCCTTTGATTTTGATTTTTGTGATCATCACTTCCCTTTTTCATTCGGTATTCTACTGCCGTTGTTTCATGATAAGATCGCTTTGTGGTATTTGAACCTCATTTGACTTATTCCTTTACGACAAGCAAATTAATTTATTTCATTTTGTAGTATAGAAGATTTATAATATAATTAAAGTATTGAAAACAGCTATATTGACAAAACAGCGGGAAATTTACATGAGATTTTTGGAGTAAACCCTTACAATAATCGTTGGGTGTATACAATGTACCCCAGTGCTGGGTTCTGTCTGGTCATTATTTTCCTTACAAATCTTAGTGCATTAGAAAAATAAATAGTTTGAAAAGATGGATCAAGGGGTGTTTGCCGCTAAACTAAAATCTACTAGAGAAACACTGTGGCACTATTTGAGGCAGGCATACGTGTTAACGCTCTTATGGCAAACGCTATTTACAAAGAATGCGGAATACCCAGTACTTCCCACGAAAACTAGTTTTTGCCTGAAATACCATGTTTTTCGCTCGAAAACTGCAGTTTCCCATCGAAATTGAACGGAACTGAGGTTTCGTACAAATATGCAGTTCTTATCGGAATCGGAAATATCAGTTTAAATCGAAAATGCGAATTGTAATCTTTATCAATAATAAAAGAGTTACCTTATTTATGCTAAGATTCATAAAATTTGTATATCGCAAGATGTAAAACTACTTTAAAAGGATATGATGAAGATTAATTTTCAGAAACTAAATTGTTTTGGTACTTGGATTGAAACCGCTAACTAAATTCCGCCCTTTTAGACTTGTATTTGAAATAGTTATTTAATTTCAAAAATCTTTGGAGAAAAAATGTTTTGTTCAATTAATATGTGTACTTTTTTCAAGTTCTATATTGGAAATGTATCTAACAGTAAATCTGGTAGGCGTATACTCACTCTTTTTTCATATAAATATATGTTGAAATTACTGAAAATTTAATTTCTGCATATGACCATTTCGACAACATTTTTTTTTCTTCAGTGCAGATATAATTTAATCATTTGGAAGACCATTGACTCACAGATGTTAAAAAAAACTGCCAGAGAACAAAAAAACCAATATGATCTAAATGGAAAACAAAAAAAAATTGGCTGATGACAGAGGTTTGCATGAGGTAGATATTCCTAAGTTTCAACAAAATTTACAAAAATTAGATATTCAAGTTTCCAAGTAACATCGACCAAAACAATAAGTTTTTTGTTGATAATTTCACTCCACAATTAGTTTATTTTTTGCATTATGCAAATTTAATGAATTTTAGTATAAATAAAGTACTCAAATTAAGATTTTTAATCTGTGGTTTAAACAGGTCTTTAGAAATTACCAAAACAATTCAGCCATTTACAATTTGAAATGATAATGATATCCTTTCAAATGAGTTTTATATTTTGCGATTTACAAACTTCATGAATTTAAAAATGTTAAGATTACTTAGATAGTCGGGATCGAATCTTCTCATAACCAGCGTATGTGATGTCCATCTGCACTCAAAAAGAGTCATAAGCACCAATTTATTTGATTGATAACTTGTAATATTAAAATAATAAAATAAATAAAAATTGCAAATTAACAAGGAAGGGATATGGAGTAAATGCAAATGATACAAAGTCTCTACAAATACAAAGTAATACTAAACAATGGAACAACGCTTTCATTGTTGTTCTTCATCTTGCAGTCGCCACGAAGCCTTTAACAATGAGTTTTACTCATACCTCATAGCAAGTTCAAGAAGGCCCCTAGCACCGGTTTGAGCGGAATTCATTGCTAACTGTCGAGCAACGCTACATTCATGCTTTTTTAGCCTTTGATCCAAGGATGCAGGATCGTCAACAAACATAACTTAACTGGCAAAGTGTTCTTACTATCGCTGTCGTCCATTGCTCGACAAAAAGGCTAATAGATGACCATCAAACATTTAAACAATCAGAGCACTCATCGAGTCACTAGTAAGAAGACCTGACATAATAAAATCAGGAGACGTGGACACAATAAACAGGTGGTCAGAATTACAATTTCAAATTACAAAAAATAAAAAAGCCAAAATATGAAAGTATAATAGCGCATCTATATGAGAAATTCTCTCAAGAACAAGTACACCATAACTGAAATGTAAATAGAGCATACATCTCTCTCATGGGAATCTTTTTACGGGAATCTTTTTACGGAATACACACTGCAGGAGAGACAAACTCCAGTCTAAAATTAACAAGGAAGGGATATGGAGTAGATGCAAATGAGACTCTACAAATACATGGTAATACTAAGCAATGGAACAACGCTTTTATTGTTGTTCTTCATCTTGAAGTCGCCATAAAAGCTGAATAAAAAAGGAAGAATATAATCTGTAAACATGATAAATGATTTTAATTGGATTCACTTAATTCTGAATTGCTGTTTCCGTTTCTGATAGGAGAAAAAATAAATACTTAATTGCTGTTTTTTTTTTTTAATTTGATAAAACTATTATTTGCGTTTTCGATTTAAACACATATTTCCGATCCCAACTGGAAACTGGTTTCCAGTTTTTGTTCTAAAGCGCTAGTTTTTGCTCGATTTCGATTTCGATTTCGTAGAAAATACAAAGTATTTTGTAGAACACTATGTATTCCTATCGGTAACTGCAGTTTTGGTGCGAAGTATCCAATATTTCACACAGAAACCCTGGTTACGTGCGAGATACTAGGCTTTCTCTAATTTCTAGAACATTTAACACCTGCACATAGATAAGTTATAGAAATAAAAGTCAACATGTATGTAAATTGATCTCCATTTGCGATTGGTCAATCATGTAAATGTCTCGTGTCAGTTTCTAGAAATAGTACAACCGAATATTGATGAAATTAACACCTGTATCATTGTCTAGCGAAATGGTTTTTGCATTTATATGACTAAGATAACTCAACTTATTGATAATATGACATTTTTATCAAAAATATAACACTCAATAACCCTTGCACTGAATGGCGCAATGATACACATAGCAACGATGATAGCAACAAAATGCATATTTGCGACTGAAGACTACGGAGATCGCTAAACTTCAAATAAATTGAAAAGAAATTAGAGAAAAAATCTATAACATTGTTTTCCGATTATTACGATAATTTCTCACATCTCGATAGTTAAATTTTCACATTTTGAAGGTTTCGGTAAATCTCGAACTTTAAAATGTGAAATTTTAACTATCGATGTGACAAATATACGAAACTAAAAAAAATGTGAGCACAGCTCACTAATATTATACCCCCGCCCCCTAAAAAATCAAGTCATATTTTTAAATAGATGATGCACAAGGGCAATGTATACTTAACATTCTGTAAAAGTTTCAATGAATTTCATCAAGTGGTGGAGGAGTTGTCACCACAAACTAAGTACCCTATGGCGGACGGACGAATGAACGGATGAATGGACGGGAGGACATCATGATCGCCGGATACCACCCGCTAAAACGGGGGTTAATAAAGGTCCTGCATAAGTTTTATGAAATTCCAATCATTGGTCAAGGAGGAGTAGTGGATACCAGGTGGTCACCATTTGGTTTGCATTGAGCTAAAATGACAAAGTCGAAAACATGTCAAAAATCTGGTAGAAAGGAATTATTAGTAAACAGACTATGAAGTGTACATCTACAATATGTAACATATGTCCAACATAAGTTTCATGAAATTTCAGTCAGTGGTTTTAGATGAGTAGTGGATACCAATCGGTCACCATATGGTTTGCATTGAGTTAAAATGACGAAGTCCAATACATGTCCAAAATCTGTTAAAAAAGGGATTATTGGAAAACAAAAGGTGTAATGCACATCTACAATTTGTAATTAAGCTCCTACATAAGTTTTATGAAATTCCAATCAGTAGTTTAAGAGGAGTAGTGGATACCAGGTGGTCACCATATGTTTTACACTGAGCTAAAATGAAGTCCAAAGCATGTCAAAAGTCTGAAAATGCTTCCTACATAAATTTTCATTGGCGAGCCCAAGGGGGGGGGGGGGTTCCGGGGTTGGAAACCTCTTTTTTGGACAATCATGTATTTTTAACGAATATCCTGATCATTTACTGAGAAATATCCCCAAAATTTTTGCTCAATTTTCTTTCAATTTCTTATTGGAACCCCCCCCCCCTTTTTTTTTTAAATTGCCTGGATCCGCGCCTGATTTCGGCAAATTTCAATCAGTAGTTTATTAGGAGTAGCGCATACCAGCTTTGGAATTCAAATCAGTGGTTTTAGAGGAGTATTGGATATCAGGTGCATGATCACCATATAGTTTGCATTGAGCTAAAATGGCATGTCAAAAATCTGGAAAAAAGGTATTATTGGAGAACAGAATATGTAGTGCACATCTTCAATATATAATAAAGGTCCTGCATGATTTTCATGAAATTCCAATCAGTGGTCAAGGAGGAGTAATGGAGACCAGGCGGTCACCATATGGTTTTCATTGAGCTAAAATGACAAAGTCCAAAACATGTCAAATTCTGGAAAAAAGGGAATTATTTGAAAACAAAAAGCGTAGTGCACACCTACAATATGTAAATAAGCTCCTACATAAGTTTCATCAAATTCCAATCAGTAGTTTAAGAGGAGAAGTGGATAACATCTTTTGGGTACAGAAAGACGGACGGAAGGAAGGAAGGACGGACGGACGGACGGACGGACACCATGAATACTATATACCTCCCGCAAAGTGAGGGTATACTAAACTTGAAACAATGTTAAAGACTATATTTCCGCATGTTTGTTACCATCGCCTGCTATAATGTTTCTGTTTAATAAGTTTTGATGTGATCGATTGCTATAATAATCTACTATTATCTTTATTCGAATAGTTTTTCTTATGAAAAATAGAAAATACGGGTGAAAATTTATTTCGATGGGCAATTTTTCTGATGGTTCTAGGCCTGCGTTGTCTTTTTGTCCTTTGGATTCAGCTTTTGATAATTCTGTTTGGTAATTTGGTTATTAACATCATTTATGGATTGTGAGGTTAAGCGTGATTTTAAAATTTCGTTGCATTTTTCAAATTGTTAACCATTTTTGTGAAAACTTTGATACATGCAATCTGTTAATCTGAACATTGAGGAAAATTATGTTTTAACCTTCTTTAATGACTTTAATTACCTGTTTCACCATTACAAATCTGGCTGCAATTTTTCTAGTAGGTAAATTATCCTAGAAAATTTGAGAAATATAATTTCTACAAAGAGAACTAGGTTGCTTATGAATTTTTTTCACATCGAGTTAAATAAATTTTACAAATGTTTGAAAACGAGGCTTGCCGAGTTTTTAAATATTTGAAATTTATTTAACAAGATGTGAGAAATTTCATGATTAACGTGTTCAAGTTGTAGAAAATGTTTCTTTAATGACATAATGTAAAACACCGAGGATTATGTTCCGAATAGATTTGGCGGGAAATTCCTCTTGAATTTCGTGAGTTTCTCTCTCTAAAGATGAGAAATATTTTTATCATACCGGTCAGGTGTTGGTTAAATTTGTCAGAAATTAGAGAACAATAAATAACAAAAATATGAAATATTTTTAAAAAAACGACAAAAAGAATAAACAATTGTTACCTCGAATACAAATGATGAAATGTACTCCAGTTAAACTTTGATGCAACAATATCATTTCAGTCTCCTGAATTTTAAAACGTTCCTATTTCAACAAAAGAATTAAAAAATTTGACGGTTGCTGATGGAAATAGATGACAATTTCAAAGGAATCTTTGATTTCTTCTTTTTAAAGGGGTTGCCTACCTTTTTTATTCTTCTATCAACAATAATCAAATCAAAATTCATTCCTGACAATTTGAAAATAAATTTGAATAAACTTTCAGTAAAAAGTACAAAACATAAGATAATTTACATTTCAAATGACATTTTTTCCTTTTAATCCTATTATTTTTGGATTAAATCGGACCGCTCTGCCATGCAGAAAAGATGATCTTAATAGACTTAAATACAGGAAGCATAACAAAGAAGCAGCCATTTTGATAGTACTTCAAGAACCTGTATACTATCCATCTCTTCCTCCAATATTGAAATGTGTGTTCCGGTTCAATATCTATGTTTCAGTCGTGTTAAAGCTGAAGTAAATAAGTTTTGCATAGCATTTAGGTTTTATGTAGGTTTTGAACCACTTTAATTTACTTATATAAATTATGATTTTTTTTTCTTATCACAAATCTGTAAAATATTTCCAGGATATGGGGCTGTTCTACATGTAGGAATGGCCCAAATGGATTCCATTCAAACCGATGCTGGCGGTCGTCTTGAACTTACTGTGAGATATTAGCACAGCTTATTGTTGAAGGCCTCTTGATGCCACATAAAATAATACCATGGATTTCAAAAGTGGTTGGGATTACAAAAGTGTTTGATAGCAATTTCTAAACAACCACTTTACAACTTTGACTTTACATCTAAGGTGGCCCTTTACAATTAGATTTAAAAGGGGCGCTTGCTTTAATAAGTTGTTGATAGCAATTTCTCATCAGCCACTTTTGAAATCCCCAACCATTTCTGAAATCCAGGAAAATATATGTATGGGGTATCTACACAAATTTGTACTTAACATTAATTTCACATATGGGCACAGAACACCAATTAATTTTCCATAGGCTCCAATAGTAACATTTTGAGTTATTCCACCCATTTCTTTATTTCGTTGGTACATGTCTTGCCCCTCAAAACGTGCGGAATTGACTGGGGTACCTTCCATTAAATTTTCGGGGTTGCATGTCAGTCTGGATTTTCCTGGATTTATCAAACCCCGAAAAATATAAAAATAATCCCCACGTCGACACCAAAATATTCCTGAATGGGCATCTTCCGATAAAGTTGAAAATTTTCATACACATCTTTATTCCATTAGCTTGAAAATCTACATGACTTTTTTTGCAGTAAGTCCTTATTCCAAAATACCAATTATTATTTCCATTCATTCAGTTTTCAGTAAATAGTACACCTTCCATGCCTGCGGAGTGGTTGACCGAATTAAGCACTATTTTTGTGTGTATCAGTTCAAAAGGTCAATTAGTGATCTGGGTCCATATGTAAGGTGGCCCTATACAATTGGATTTCAAAAGTGATTATTGCTTTAATAAGGGTTGGTGGCAGAATTATACGAACTATTTTTGCTATCTTCATATATTTGCTATTCAGGAATTACAAAAAAGGTTGGGATTGCGAAAGTGGCTTGGATTACAAAAGGGATTGGGATAACAAAAGTGGTTGAAAGCCATTTTTCATCAACAACTTTTGAAATCCCCAACCATATTTGAAATCCAGCAAAATATTCTTGTGGGTTATCTTTCGCAATTTTTACTTAACATCAAAGATAGATATTTTTGGTGACT